>JAGFPH010002820.1:116635-133569 GCA_018207615.1 Philaenus spumarius
TCGAACCGAGCTCGATCCAGAACGAGACATTCGTCAAAATCCGACACGATTCATTCGACCAAATCGATCGATCCGTACGCAGTGTCGATCCACCATCTGATGGAAGAAGTGCGAAAAGATAGAACCGAAGCGGATCTGTCCAACGATATGGTCCTGGTGCAGCAAGTGTTGAAATGGTTGTATTACGGTTTGGACAGTGATAAGCGCACATTGTCGCACGTACTTAGGCCTTATCTGAACAGACTGTTTGCCGTGTCTTACGAAAGTTGCTGGCACATTGAAGAGTGGAAGAAGCGGCAGGATAACGATGAGTTGATCGCAGTTGGTAAATTCTGTAAACTTGTCGTGGAAGATGGGCTATCGCCAAGCGAGGGAATTCTGGATGCGCTGAAGAAAGGTATTTTCGTTACTATATTAGTATAAAAATAATATTTATTGGAGAACCTTGTTATTATAATAATTTTGTTTTATCTCAAGCAGAAGTCAGTAAAGGAGAACTTGGCACTTTGGGCCTTCGATGGGGCCAACCCAAAAGTCCTGAAGTTATATATTTTCCGACTTCGTTGAATGAGGTATGGTTAAAAATAACCAGATTAGTGCTATACATTTTTTTTTTAAATTTCTTCACAACTTTAACAATATCTTCTTCAATATACTCACCGTTACTAGAGATGAGGAAATCTGGGACTTTTAAACATCTGCGACAACTGTGACTGTGACAACAAAATATCAGTGACATAAGTTCGTGACTTGTCACAGCCTGCGTCATCTAGTTTAAATGAAGTTCTGTCACAGTCAAGGATATTTTATCATGGTCGCTTAGTGAAATGTGCAATTCTTGTCATAGTATGAGATGATTCATGCACAAGGTATTTACACATATATTACACAAGGAGGGTTTTCTATTCACCGTGGTTCCTAGGTAAAAATCTAAACACATAAATAAAATTGAAGTGTCTGTCCGTGATTTCAAAATAAATACTTTTTTCTATGGTTATTCACACTTTACCAACACCTAAACATGCGTTTTAAATTTTGTTGTATATCTAGCCGTTTGTTCGGACTAATCTCCGGAACGGCTGAACCAATTTTGACGAAACTTTCATTTGCACGTAAAGGACTTTTCAGAGATTAATATAGGCTACTTTTACCTCGGAAATATTTAAGGTTAATATTTAAAAATTGAATAATTATGGACAAAATTTGGGGTTTTGCGAACGGGCATGACACACAACCATTATAAATAAAACAACTGGTTAAGATCAAAAGCTTAACACTTTAAGACTGTAATTTAATTTACTGAATACGCTGGTTTAACCGTTAATATATCAAACCAGTATGAAATAATTCGACCACGCAGCTGGACCGCTGACGTGAGTTGAGCGAATTTCCAAAATTTAGTTTATATGCCTATGTTTTAGGGTTTCAACCAACAATTTGGGAAATAGGTGTACTCACGAAGGCGTTGAATAGCTGTCTGTGTATACACAATATATTAGTAGAATTTATTTGCGCCTAGTGGCCTCGCGAGTTTGCACTACTTGGCTTCGAACCGGGGACTTCTATGGTATTTTACGTTTTGATCGATTTTGGGGGAACCAAGTGAGCTATAAGGTCGAGTAAAAAAACAAAATGTGCAGAATAACATCCTACATTTATATTTTTAGAAAAAACTCTAAAACAATTTCATTCTCGTAGTAAAAATCTCAAAAAATAGTTACTTCCGGTCAAAAAACGTACTTCCGGTTGTTGGATTTTTTTGGCTAACGAACTCGTCTGAGCGACATAGACAACCAACACGTGTACCAAATTTGGTCCAAATCGGATTTAAAATGCGGCCGCTAGAGTGTGAACACATATATACATATTTATATATATATGAATTTTAATGACACCCAAAAACGTGTTCTGGGGACCATGATCGGTGCTCATTTGCTACTCCCGACCTTGGATCTCACCATAAGGGCCACTGCAATAGCTCATTTTTCCAATGGAAATTCGCTAATAATGTGAACATTATTTCACTGTAGGGTTGCCATTTGGAGTCGATCATGACTTTCATTTTCCACACCTCCATTAAACTTGCTGACCTAATCAAACACCTGCTGCAGCATCCCCAAATTGTACCTTCATCCGAGTAAAAATGTCCAATTGTTTATGCCTTGTTTTTAAACAAATGCTACTATAATCCAATCGCTGTAGTGAGGAAAGGACGGAGAGAAAGAGATCACGAAACAGAATCCTCCACTCATAATACATCAAACAACGCTCTACTCTGCCAGCCCGCTCAGGACTGTTGAAAGTGCCGAGGAGGAAATGTCCGACTGACTCACCCTAGTACATGGATTGAATTAAATTCCTACAACACTATTGGCTATTTTTATTAAGAATTATTATTTGTTTTAGGTTGGGACTGGGCAGAAAACATCCTCGACTTTGCCAGCCATACTGAAGAAGGCGTAGAACTGATATTTACACCGAAACCGGGTAAAGTTTTAAGGTACAAAATGAGGTTAGGGAAGCAGAGGGCTCAAGGACAGAGTTACACGCGCAGTTTGGGGCGTAACACATCTAGTCAGAGCCTTGGATTAGCTTTGAGTTGCGGGACTATGCCCAGACAGAGTATGGCTGTTCAAGGTAACTCATTATTTCAGATGCACTATCTTAAGCTATTGGAAAATAAACAGTGTACAATATTGTATCTATTTGCTTGTATGGTAGGCTCTTTATAGATGCTAAAAAATTAGAACTTAAAATTAAACTATATTCAGAAAGGGCTTATAAATCCAGTCACCCTTTTTTTCCCATAAATGTGTTTAAATGAACCGAAAGAAAATAAGTTCGGTATTATGTTTTGGAATACAGTAGAGTCCAGCTATTCCGAAAATCCGTCTATTCTGAACATACACAGAGCCTAAGCTCGATGATAACGCCTGAAACCAAATTGGAATGAAAGCTGGTTACTTACAGTACATGTCGGCTCCATTTATACAATTCTGTAGGATCATTTTTAATCGCTGTTAAACACAAAAAATAACTAATTTAAATACACTCAAGTGTAGGTTTATGCCATCCATTTTACTTTCTCACTATACTATAGTATAGACAAAATATAGTGATCGCAAAAAAAACGATGTTGAGATTTTTGCGGAAATATCCGTTTTGGGACCCCCTGAGTCCAAAAAAGTGGTTTTTACAAAATCTCTGTCTGTATGTATACAAAGCTAGAGAGAAAACTATTGTATCGATTTCAACCAAATTTGCACCGGACATGTCAAGTAGACCTGTATAGATATACGAAAAAGGGTTTCAAAAATTTTGAAAAACAACCCACTTTTTGGCCAAAAACCCCCAAAATATCTGTTATTATTTTTTTAATAAAAAACGGCTCTAACGATTTTGATAAAATTTAGCTTATTTGTAGCCTTTAGTGTGCCCTAGCATGTGCACAAAACCGCATCTTTCTAAAAATTCTCGTTTAGCTAATAATAATAATAACGGATTTTTGAGGGTTTTTGGCTGTAAAGGGGGTTGTTTTTCAAAATTTTTCAAAACCTTTTTACATGCATCTATAAAGACCTAATTGACGTGTTTGGTGCAAATTTGTTCGAAATTGATAGAATAGTTTTCTCTCTAGATAATAATAATAATATTTATTAGTTAATCTCCAACTTTAATAAAAAATCACCTCTCCTACCCCACCCTACAAGTCACAGTGAATCTGTTTAATAATTTAAATATATTTGTGAGAAAGTATGTGCCAGTTCCTGGTACCGTTTATTTTCTCTTCCTTTGCGTTGCGTTTTGTTTAACGGAAATTGACATTACATTAATCCCAATGGGCCTTGTTGGAATTGTCCGGTTTTGTTTCCTTCACGTTTTTTATCCGTTTTGCGAGAAGGAAGCTACCGCAACACGCTTCCGGTGAAAAGGATGCCGAGTCCTTCAAAAAGAAGGAAGGATTAGATACAACACCTAAGTACCAGTAAGTTGCCACCTGCCGGTTTCTTTCATCTGTTTTCGTGATCACTCAGGAATTTTATTTTTGTCTCGATCTTTTTTCAAAACGATGCGGTACTAAAGGACAGACTTCGGGATGACGAAACGGACAGTTCGAGCAACCTGTCCCTTCCCTTCCCATTTTAGGAGAAACCGGAATCGTAACGCAAAAGAAAGAAAAAACGAATACCTACACTGAGAAGTAAAGTCAGTGATTTTTTTCTGACAAAGAGCACTGAATCGACTTGAGGATGCAATTTTCCGCCATCGCCGCATGAACATCATTTGGTGTTGATGAAGCGTGTAGATCGACGTAGCGTAAGGCGAGGTCAAGAGCATTTGCCGCGTCAAGAACATATGCCTTAACGTTGTCAATACGTTGATATTATTCATGAAATCTGGCTATTCTGAATTCTTGCTAAACCGAACAGTGTATAAGGGTGACTTTATTGTATAGTGAAATTTAATTTTTTTAAAGAAATTTCCTCAGAAAAATTTGACTTTGTTCGCTTTATTTTGCGCTTATTTACTCTAGACTAGAACAATGATATTAAATTATTTATCTTACCTTTTATTTCCAGAATATTTTAGGGTATTCTTCTCTGAAGAAAGTGCATTAGTATATTTCCATGAGATGGGAGCATTTTTGTTGTTCTGCATTTTTAGAGCATTCGGTTTTCTGTGACAGCAGAAAATAATTAAATTTAGATACTCATAATGTCAAATTAAAATAAAGGCAGTCTTTGAATATGAAAATGAAACTAGTGAAAAGATGGAACACTTTTTTTCGGACAGAGCACACGAATTGAAAGAAAATTAAAGTTAAAAATTACTTTTTATTTGTTACATTTAGTTAAAAAATAAGTGATCCCAATGCGCTTTGACTTTTTAACTGTCAAAATCGGGTTTTCCATACCCAAAAACATATAAAACAACACCCGACACTGTATTTTCAAAATTTTGACCCAAAAACATGACCCCCACACGTGTGACGTTATTTTAAATAGCGCGCCACCATTTAAACCAAAATAGAAATTTAATCCGAATTACAACTTCACGAACTAAACGCTCACGGCATCTAACGGTTAATGTAAGCAACTCAGTAACAGCTGACTCTTAACACTGCACAGCGCCAAGAAAATGCAACTCTAAACAGCTGGTACACAGTACACAGCTGCGCATGCATAGGTAGCCACAGTTTTAGAAGTACGCTAGCTCACGTGCACTTTCTCTTCAACCTTAAAACTTGAACCGTTCTTCGAACGGCACACGTAATGGTGAAATAGTTGTAAAATTTAAAAGTAAAGTCAAAATGGTTAAACCGATATAGTCTTCTCACAGAGTGCGGCATTTTTATAATAGTGTAATGTCGTAAAAGTTTTTGATATCGTGCCTGCGTAACAACAACCAACGACAAATGTTGCCGCAGCCATGCCTTTCAGTTTGCAACATTTTTAACAGGACTAAGCGTTAATAGCTCTATTACCAGGTAAAGATTTATACAAAATTGTTAAACCTATTTTCATCTGAGTTTGCTATAATAATGATTACTGTGTGAATTTAATTGTAACTATATCTCCACACTTTACATAGTAATTTTCGTTTAGCCTATAACAGTTTTTTTTAACATCGTTGCATAGCCTATAGGCCTTAAGCAAAGTCCAGTTTAAAATGTAGTAGCCTTTTGAGCCTTTTATGTAGTATAAAAGAGAAATATATTAATAGAGTAATAGTGTCTGTTCAAAGCATTTTTGTGATTAATTTTATAAAACCATAAGTCATAATACAGTTTCATACAAATATGAAGTTACAATACAGTTTCATACATGAAATTACAATACAGTTTCATGCATAATGTTGTAATACAGTTTTATACATGAATTTAGACATGACTGTTTATTTCTAAAACTAAATTATGTTGTACTTTGTTCGTAGTGAAACCACTGGTTCAAGAATGACCACCATAAAATAGAAATATGAATAAACTTTGAACATTTCTGTCACTGTACCTCGTCTACGCAAAGAACAATTTGTGCACAATAACAACTTAGTGAAATGTCTGTGATTACAAATACATAAAGTTTCAAATTAGCAATTACTATTTTTTTTTTTAAATAAATAACTAACAAAGGCTATCTTGTTTAAAATATATAAGTAATCTGGTAAAGGCTATATTTAATTTTTTTTTACTAAACATTTATTGGATGGGACTGCTAGCAAATTTTTGGAACTACAATCCCAAAGGGTTCATTTAAAATTTAAAACCTTTTTTTTCATGAGAGACGTCTCAGAAAAACATTAAACGCCATTATTTTTATTATTTAATTTGATTTAGTATTAAGGTTGGCCAATAAAATAAATCACACTGATTTAAATAAAAACCCAAACCACAAAACAAGGAGCAAAAACTATAACTAAACAACTAAATTGTAAGTTAAGTTTAATACCTTACCCTTATGTACATTTCGATGACATGGTCATCATCCTCAGAGGGTTTTAACACTACTTAAGTAAACATAAAATATTACAACCTATTAAATTTCACTGTTTTGATAATACGTTTAATAAAGAAAAACTTATATGCCATTAAAGAAAAATTATTTAAAAAATTGATATGCCCTTAAGTACAAAAGAAAAGAAATTAAGAAAAATTTACTTTTACAATATTGGTTTGGGTTTTTATTTAAATCAGTGTGATTTTGTCGCCACATTGCTCTTTTATTTGTTTAATTTAACAAAATAAATGTTATTAATAAATCCATGGTGCAATATATCTAATTTTGTAATCTTGTAAATTTAATAAATTGTATAAATTTTTATTCATTATCAATGGGGAGGGTTTTTAAATTTTTAAATTCGGGGAGGGGTCTTTTTGAACTTAACTAAAACTAATATTGTAAAAGTAAATTTTTCTTAAATTCTTTTCTTTTGTACTTAAGGGCATATCAATTTTTTAAATAATTTTTCTTTAATGGCATATAAGTTTTTCTTTATTAAACGTATTATCAAAACAGTGAAATTTAATAAACAAACTGTTTATTATATGAAAATTGTATTTATTTGTTATTTCCTGTAAATAGCTAACTCAGGTGTTTGCAATCAGCGTTGAATAAGGTAAGGTTAAAGAGCATTTTTCTTGGTAAAATCTTTAATTTTTTTTTATTTGTATGTACCATCTTAGTCTTGGTCCAGTACGCATTCCATATCGTCATCATTCTTTCGGATGGTACACACGCTACGACTTTTTAACTCTCAAATCAGTTTTTTCGTCCCCAAAAACATATAAAACGATACCCCGAACTATATTTTCATAATTTTTACCCGATATTTTTAAAACTTTGACCCAAAAACGTGACCCGGCACGCTACGACTCATGCTAGAAAAGCTTTTTAACTCTCCGCAATAAAATTACAAAGATTTTGGTACCACCAGATGTTTTCTACGACGTCTGTGAGTGGTTATATCGTGATACAGGAAAATAGGCACACAAAAAATCATCGCATGATTTCAATACTTTGCCATTCAATGCGAGCTGAAGTAAATAAGAAATTAATCCAAAAGGAGTTAGAGAGGGTGAATTTCTAACTAGTTCAACTGTTTTACCCTAGTAATGGTTAATTTTATTTGTGTCGTTAATTAATTAATTTTAGTTTATTCAGATATTGTTATTGCTACATATTTAGCAAATAAATAACTAAACACATACTTCCTTCATATCGTTTTATAGGTAGTAGTTTTTGTCTTTACGGTTTTGGACAAATAAATGTATATTGTTTGTTGTGGAAAGAATTCTTTCATTTTGAAATGTTTCTAGAGTATCTCAAGGCACGTTTAAATGGTAGCTCGGATGGGTCATCAGAGACAGAGCCGTCCGCTGTGCACTGCCGACTCAGAGAAGCTAACCCAATGACGAGCATACTGGAGACGGAGAGACGATATGGTTCACATAGAGGCATTGGTAGCATCGTACACGCTTTGATAGCTTTGCGGAGGTTTTCTGTAAGTAACTGTATGTTTTAAATAAAATAATTTTAAATCTAATTTCAAAAATCCTTCATAAGATGAAATGTTTTCATTATAGAAACCAACTAAACAAATGGTTAACCCCCAACTCTTTCAACAAATGAGAGATATTTTATCTTAAGGATATGCTTATTGTGATAGGCTCCTCGCTGTAAGTTACCCCTGCAGTTCCCGGGTGTAGGCTTGTCTCCTTATAGAACGTATCCTTATACTCTTGTGCGAGATTCCGGACGTTGTGTAATGTATCAAATCTCAGCAATACAAAACCACTCATTTATAACAGTCTAGTGTTATAGCCTAGAGAACCCTATGTTAATAAGTAAACAAACACCAGTAACCATCCCATGAAGAAATAAAAGTCAGATACTAAATTAGAAAACACTATATTTATTATTTATGTAAAACTTGGCAAAGACACTATGCAAGAACTCAAGGCGATTAAAAAACGTATTTAGTTAAGTTATGTCAGCCATATTTGTAGGCAATCAAACCATTGTAAACACGAGTCAAGTAAAAGACTAATAATGTACCATGTAATTAAAAATTATAAACAAAAACACGATAATCCAATGTATAGAACGTATTCTAAATTTAAGAAAATATTTATGAAAAAGTTATAGTCACTTATTTACCGTAGATTATTATTACTATTTAAATATTTACAATAATTAGTTTAACATATGACACCAGTAGTACAACTTACACTAAAATTCAAAAGGAAGTAATTATTTGAACGGGTAAATTAAAAATTATTCCAAGTAAATAAATTTTTTGCTTTAAACGCAAGAACAAATCAACTCCACAATTGTATTAATCGACAAAGAAATACTTTAGGTATATAAACCATTGAAAACTATTTAAAAGTTACAAAACGACCGTCTTATGAAAACAGCATTGACGTCAGAACGAGTAACCATGGCAACTGCAGAAAGGAATGTATGACGTAACATCACGTGAATGCTACCGTCGAATAAAATGAATGAGCATACATTTCCGGATTCCCAACATAGGCGGAAGTAAAGGAACCAAGCTACTTTTTTTGAAAGAGAAGACAAATCAGTGTTAATTGAGAACTAAGCGTGGGTGGACGTAACTAATGTAATGAGGAAGTGACGCCGTCGATTATTTTATAAAAGTGAATTCAAAAGTGCAATAACTCAATATTTACCAATGTGTACCACCAAAAACAATAAGTATTAAAAGAACATTGATTAAAATCCATACCTAAAGGAAACTAATTAAAATAAAAACTTTACCTTTTCTAATCCAATTCCTAATGACGCCATTTCTTAATTGTTAACTTTCACGTTTGAAACCTATGAATGCGTATATGTTTGATTGGGATAATTACAGCAGCACGAGTGCCCCTATCCCAAGATTATTTTTGAATTAAAACTAAATCAACTAAATGATTTATTATTGTGATAAAACTAACTTTATTTTATGAGTTTTAAATTTTTCTACTGAACTGAGCTAAACCGGAAATAGACATTTTGAAATAGATATTCCTTATTATAAATGAAACAAAACAAATTCTTTCCTTATGTATTATATCAAATAAATTACAAACCTTCTGTATTAATAAATGAATGATATAATTATATTAAACCAAAATCTTGTTAAATTATACTTGTATTTATTTCAAAAGATAATATAATTGAGGCTGAACTTAGTAGGTTTCAATTGTATGACCTATAGGCTATATGAGTTGCTGAATGAGATTAGCTTAAGTGCTTATTGAATATAAAATTGGCTTCCAAATAGTGGGGCCTTATAAAAAGGAAATTAGTGTTATTATTATAAATTGACGCCCAGCTAGTGGGGCATTACAATAAATAGAGTATTATTATAGTTGTCAGGATGTATGGTGGAGAAGGTTCTTGAATAAGGTGGCGAAACGATTGTTTTACTTCAAGCTTTTATTCAAGCAAATAATCAACTCCTATGCTGGCCCGAACTTATAACTAAAACTACGGAAGGTAAAGGCAATAGAGTCCACATTGTGTGGCCTGGAGTCTGCTCCAGACTAAGGTTATTAATAGAATGACTTAGGCTTGAACATTTAGCCTAAAGCTTGCTCCCTCCCCCTTTTAACTATAAACTCTGACATCAGCTACTGTTTGTGTGCAAGCCATTATTTAGCAGGACCACTATCAACATATATCCAGCGCTTATTTAGCAAATTTCTATAGGAAAAATGAGCTATTGTAGTGACCCTTATGGTAAGACCTAAGGTCGGGAGTAGCAATTGAGCACCAGTCATGGTCCCCAGAACACGTTTTGGTGCATCATTAAAAATCATATATAAGTGTTCACACTCTAGCGTCCGCATTTTAAGTCCGATTTGGTCCAAATTTGGTACACATGTTGGTTGTCTATATCGCTCAAACGAGTTTATTAGCCAAAAAAATCCAACAACCGGAAGCACGTCTATTGACCGGAAGTATAACTATTTTTTTTAGATTTTTCCTACTAGAATGACATTTTTAAGGGTTTTTTCTGAAAATATAAATTTGGGATGTTAATCTGCACATTTAGTTTATTTACGCGACCATTTGGTTCCCCACAAAATTGATCAAAACCTAAAACATCATAAGAGTACTCAGTTCAAAGCCACGTGGTGGATTTTACCTTGGGGGCATCTTCTTATCCGAGGCCAATGGGCGAGTTTTTTTGCTGCGAGCAAAGCGAAGCTCATAACCCAAGGCCACAAGATGGAGATGCAAACTCGCAAAGGGAGTTTTTCCATTAATAGTGTAACGAAGGAGCGCGTGAGTCGAAGCTGGAGACTTGGGCGCAAACAAATTCTACTAATGTATTTTGTACAAATAGGCAGCTATTCAGCTCCTTCATGAGTAAGATCAATTTCCCAAATAGTTGTTTCCTAAAACATAGGCCTATAAACTTAGTTTAGGAAATTTGCTCAACTCGCGTCAGCGGTTCAGCTGCGTGGTCGAATTATTATTAATCTATTATTATTATATAAGGCGGATCGTACCTGTCACATTTGTAAAATAATGCGACATAACAACTGACATTAACTGATAGGTAGTCAAGTGTGTATAGAATATACTGCAACGATTTTGTGAGAGTTTTTATGTCAGACATACAGGCACAGTATTTAAAGAACACTGCTCGCTCAATAACATGTGTAAGGTGTAGAAAAATTCCGCTCGGCACTTAATCATACCTATAGAAATCTCAACTAAAATTTGACACCTTTTCATTTTTGCATAAAGGAAAGATTAATGAACGCTATTAAAGACTAGGGCGTCCCAACCCCGCCTCGGCCTTCAACCTCATATGGCTGCTTCGCTTCGCTCGCAGTTGGAAAATTCTCTAAAGAATCTTGTTAATCTTTGGCTCGTTTGTACATAGGTGACCGAGCACAAATCAGCTGTTTTATTTGGCAGCTGACTCAAACTCATTAAACATTATCTCTATAAGATTAACATGGGAAATTTGAAGAATTGTTTGGCGGAGCTCCTTCTCGGGTTAATAGCGGCTAAAGGGATGATTGGATCTTGAATCTGACGGAAAATCTCTTCTTTGATATTTAATTTTTTACAACTTTTGTGTTTAAAATTTTTTGCTATCTCTTACCGTTTTCTTACTAAATGCGCTCAAAGTGGGAAAATGAAGAAATTGATAAAATCGAAAAAATCTTTTCCGCACAAAAGGTGCTTCCAAAATTAAAAAATGTTAAATTCTGGCAATTATTCCAAAAGTTTCTCGTCGAGAGCTTTAATTCAAGTATGAGGTCGAGGGGGGTACTATTACGGGAAGTGCCTGATAATTAATGTCAGTGAATCGGTGAAATCGTCTAGCTTTATATAAGTAGATTAAACAATTTTAAAAGAATTCAGAACCAGTTCGAGATGTATATTATATAATCAGCTGTCATTTCAATCCAACGGTATGATACAGCCTTTGACTGCCGAGATAAAACTGGTCAACAGCTACACAGTACGAAAAGTAGTCAGTGTATAGTGTACACTAGCTACAACCGTCAAGCCCTGTGTTGCTTGTTGTAGTGTTTTCTCGTTGTTTTGCGTTTAATGACGACCTCAAAGTGACAAATACCTGAAGATTTGATTACGGTCTCGAAACGGGTCGTAAACATCACAAGCAAACCAAGTCACACGACGGATTAAATAACAGACAAATACTACTAGAAACATCCAGTATTTCAACAGTTTCTTTTGATCTATGATGGGGTGAACTCCTATTCCTAAGCCGCATATTTGAAGCAGCTTAAGCTTTGTGGTGATGTTGGCATTCCAATTCACAATTGGATGTAGATTACAATTTTGTAAGGGTCAAATCCTACTATTTTCGTGCTAACGTGCAGGAAAACGTCGAAGTAAAGTGAAAAAATATGTAAGTCAAAGTCCAAGAAAACTTTGACTGCTTTCTCTTCTATTTCCTGCTTTGTTCAAACATCACGTCTCTGGACTTGAAGAAGAACTCCACAAACACCTCTCCTGATATCTCGTTTTACGCTAGAACCTTAAATTAGGCCCAGTGCGCATGAGGTGCAAAGTAATCGGGACGCCGCGATAGTTTTCAATCCTATCTGTTTGATACCTATTGAGTTTCAGTGTGCACGAAGAGATAGGATGCCGCGTCATTTCAATCCTGTCGCTTTGTTACCTTGGAAATTTTACCTGATTAAAAGAAACAGAAAAGACGCAGCGTCGCTTACCAACTGTGTACTAGTGAAACGCCTGGATAGATAAAACGCAGATAGGGGGAGAAACCAGCGGTTGCCTAGATACCTATCGAGATAGGCAGAGGGTATCCGATAGCTATCGGCGTTCCTTGTGCATTGCCTCATTACACCTAATGATTGAAAACAATCTCAGCGTCCCAACTGTTTTGCAGCCCATGTGCATCGGGCCTTAAGTTACATTGACAATTACAGCTTCTATGCAGTATTATGTGTTCGGGTGATGTCCACATTAAAATATCTAAATCATGATGAGAACATCTGCAATTTTTTCAGTTTCCATATAAAAAATCTATTTCCACAAACACTCTAATAATTCTAATACTACAAAGATAACAGATTCATTGTCTTTCACCACACCTCACACCGTTCTATTTGCAATTCATACCAACTGTTCTTTACATAATTGAGTTTTATTCTCTGACCTATCACATTCCTTGGCTGACGTTGTCAGTGGCATCTAGTGTCGCGGAATGGAACCACAGTTCCCTCAACACAACCACACTTTGTCTTGAGTCTATTTTCGTTCAACATTTGATAACCAATGACGTCACAAATACAATCTGACAGTAAATCTTAACAGCTTTATGCGAGCAAGGTGTTATGTAAGTGAATTACCCTGCTTTCAAGGGGGTTTACTGCAAGTGTTTACTGGTAGTATTGAGCTAGTGTAGTTTAATAAAACTTAAGATTAAATTTAAACTATATTATGGCAAATTTAACCGTCTGACTTAAAGATCTTATGGAAAAACTAGTTTACATTTCACGGAGTTGACAAAAGGGGCGGGTGGACTGGTTTTAGGGGGAGTGGCCTATGGTAGCTTTCTATGATTTTAACGTTATTGTTTCAATGGCCTCTGTTTTATCTTTACGCTAACTGTGCGCCTTAATAGAAAATACCAATTAAGTGATACTACCTTCGTAACTTAATTTTTTAAGGTTATTATTATGCTAAATATATTTGAAACACTATTTAGAGAGGTCAATTAGTTTTAGTGGGAGGGCCTTGGCCCCCTTTCTTCCGGTGGTATACCCCAGACCAATGTCATGTGGGTAATCAAAATAGTTGGGCAATTTAAGATTATTCCTTCTCCCGCAGTAAATTGATACAGAGGTGTCCCTACGGGTTATCAGCACCGAGCTAACAACGTAAAAAATATTACGATTAATGGGTGACAATAGGGGTCAATACCCTAACTCAATAAACATTTAATTCGTCCACTTTCCATGACCGTTAAAATTTGAGATGTTTGTTTCTTACGTGATTGGTGAAAAAATTAAAGCCTCCGACTTGGGATTATTTGCGATTAAGGGATGAAAATAGGTCAACTAGTAAAACAATCGATATTATTTGCAAAACATCCATTGAAATTGTTTGTTAAGGTTATGTTTTGGAATGTATAATAAAGATATATTTTAGTATATTAGTTATTAGAGTTAGTGTTTTGTATGTAAAGGTATTGACCAGCAAAATAGACTAGGAAGTATAATATGTACACGGAAATAGTAGCAAGGTCGCGTGATAGGTCATTTAACGCGGAACAAAACAAATGTTACGAAAGCAGCGGTTGTTTTGTTGGAGATGACAACAAGGAAGCTAGACGGGTTATAAAGTATAATCCGAACCTAGAATCGGGGCCAGAGGATTGTGGTCGATGGGCCAGAGTGGGTTGGTCGATAGGCCAGTCTGTTGTTAGTGTGTTGGGCCAGTTCGTCGTCCAAAGTGCAGCCAGGAAATCGAGACGGGGAAAACAGCTCGAAGTTTGGACCATCGAGATCTCAAGTGAAGGAGATACCTGTGAAGACAACACACTGAGTGAGCAAACCAAAGTATTTCGGTCTATTGTTAGAGTTACGTTGTATTCAGAGTTTTGGGGTTATTCACCTAAAAGTAACACGCTTTGGTTGCCAATACCATAATCCAGTCTGTCTTATAAAAGGTCAATACCTAGTATAAGAGATGTACGTAGCATAGGTAAAGGCTAATGTGTCAAATTATATATATTTGTGTTATTGTATTGTATGAGTATAAATATAGAGAGATAAGTATTACCACTGAACCACTTTATTGTTATTATTGATCTGTCCCTTTGCTATTAACATATTAACGTAGTGTTTGAACCGCGAATAAGAGGGTATAGTTATTCCAACCCTATCAAGGTACACAACCTTCCTATTATTAGTTTGTTATTTAAATTTTTAAGGAAATAAATTAAAATAACATTATAAAACAATAATACATACGGAAATAATTAATGTTCATTTACGGATGTAAAATAAATTTAAAACAAATCTGAAATAATACAATTAAAACTTCATGTTGTCATTCGCTTTTTCTGGGAGTCGCTGCTTGAGAATGTGCTTTTAAATCTGCGTTGGCACTTTTGTCTCTCAGTAGATCGTACAAAAAAACCAGTAGATCGCTGGCTAAGACCAGTAGATCATGCACTGACGGGCTGATTAGTCGTTCAAGTTTTAATAATTGACAACTTTTATGAAAATAAACTCTCTCAGTTTTCATATTTAAAACTATAACAATCTTTCTATATAAAAAAAAAATTTCTACTTCTTCTTCTCATAATTATAAAGTAATAAGAATAGAATAAATACATAACCAACAAGCGACCACTGCCAATTGAACCAGCTTCACCAGTCTTGAGAACGAAGTACTGAGCCTAGAACTGCAGGAGAATTGGCCGGACAAGAGTGCCGAAGCGGCAAACCACGCCACAGAGGAGTCGCTGACATTAGCGGAGGAGTTGCGCCGACGGCCAGGCTGTTTCACCGGGAATAAATTCATTTAATTTGTAATTCAATAGATCTGTTCTTCTTTACAAACACCTGCATCGACGCAGCGTACACGAAAATTCGTTCACGGAAAAGAGGCTAGACTCGGCTAGAACCTCCACCGTAGTCTCTTTAACCAAAGTGCCATTGGGAAGAGATCTGTGTTTGCACAAGCAGCTATGGACACCCGAAACAACTACACGCCCTTCAGGCAACACTCGAGGTCAGTTTTAGGGACCTAGAACAACTAAGCAGTGTTCTAGACTTCGGTCAAGGGAATAGACGTTACATAGTGTATAATAATACGTTATTATAATTATAATAATATCAATATATTATAATAAAGTTTTAATATGGAACGGCAATTATTTTGAGAAGGGGAAACTTTGTTGTCATTGCTCTTTGAGTCCGTTTGTCTCAGGCACTGCAGGACTGCAGGAGAAGCTTGGATTCAGTGTGCTGAAAGTCATTTTTGGGCACATGAATGTGCTCGGGAAACAGATATATTTCTTAGGATTGAAAACTGTGAATTTCAACAATCGACTAACAGCACTATATTTTTTAAGTCCTTCACAGTTTAATTAAGGTTGTTCTAAATAAGGTTTTATAATATTATTGTGTATATTTTTTACAATGCTGAACAAATTACACCCAAAACATATCCACTTACAAGGTGAATTTTACATACAATAACCAATAATTTATATGATTTATTATTGTGTATATTTTTTACAATTCTGAACAAATTACACCCAAAACATAATATCCACACTTACAAGGTTAATTTTACACACAATAACCAATATATGATTTAGTTTAGTAAAATTATTAGCGAATTTCCATAGGAAAAATGAGCTATTGCAGTGGCCCTTATGGTGAAACCCAAGGTCGGGAGTAGCAAATGAGCACCGATCATGGTCCCCAGAACACGTTTTGGGGTGTCATTAAAATTCATATATATATATATATATATATGTGTGTGTTCGCACTCTAGCGGCTGCATTTTAAGTCCGATTTGGTTCAAATTTGGTACACGAGTTGGTTGTCTACGTCGCTCGGACGAGTTCGTTAGCCAAAAAATCCATCAACCGGAAGTACGTTTTTTGACCGGAAGTAACTATTTTTTGAGATTTTAACTACAAGAATGAAATTTTTTTAAAGTTTTTTCTAAAAATATAAATGTAGGATGTTATTCTGCAAATTTTGTTTTTTACGCGACCTTATAGCTCGCTTGGTTCCCCCAAAATCGATCAAAACGTAAATCACCATACAAGTACTCGATTCGAAGCCAAGTAGTGCAAACTCGCGAGGCCACTAGGCGCAAACAAATTCTACTAATATATTACGTACACACAGACAGCTGTTCAACGCCTTCGTGAGTAGACCTATTTCCCAA
>JAGFPH010002820.1:153840-171641 GCA_018207615.1 Philaenus spumarius
ATATATACTGTTTTAGTTTTTATATGTACTGTTTTGGTTGTTATATACATTCTTTTAGTTTGATATATATACTGTTTTGGTTGTTATATTTATGTATATATACAAGATGATTTTTTGTAAACTTACCAGCTCTACTATTTAAAAGTTAAAAGAGATATAGAAAATCTGATCTCTGGATAGTTATTGACTATCGAGGGGAACCTTAGAAAACTCTATTTACGAAATACCGAGTTCCCTCCCCCTCCTACCACCCCATCTAGAGCATGTGTAATGGACACGTATGGCTTGTGATACATCAAATTGATGCTCCTTAAAAAACCTTAAATTTCTGTGAATATGAAAATAAAAATCATCTCGGATATGAGGGGGTAGGAGCGGGGTCAGGATTTTTTGAAAATAGGTTTTCTAAAGTTCTTATATTTATTTATTATTTTGTTTTTAAAGGCGAATATCATCGCCTGTATTCTAAGGTTCTTATAAAATATGATAAACTAGCCCGAGAACACATTTTGTTTATCTCTTTTCGTCTTTTGAATAGTATAAAGTTGTAAAAATAACTTACAAAAAAACAATTTTGTGTGTAGCAAATGAATGCGTCAGCTGATTTTTTTGTTCTTACCACAGGAATTCATGGTTTTTAAAGGGCTTTAATTTGATGTATCACAAGTCATTGTGAGTTGGAAGTGAAAAGAGGGGGGCGGCGGAGGTTTTGTTTCTAAATTGGGTTTCCAACGTTCACCTGACGGAGAATAACTGCCCCGAGGTCAGATTTTGTGTATATCTTTCAAATATATAGGTGGTAAGTTTATAATATACCGTAGTATACTGTTTTAGTTTGGTAAAGATAACGACATAAAGTTGCTAATATCTCAAAAAGGAAGAGTTTTTAGGAAAAATTGCAAGAGACAAAAAATGTTTATTTCACAGTGCTTGACCTAAAAATGTGCTTCCAAATCGATTTCGTAAATTTTATTTTTAATCCTCCATCTTGGAAAATTTTGTAAAAAATAAAATTCACAAATTCGATTTGGAAGCAATTTTTTAGGCCAAGCACTTTGAAATAAACCTTTTTTGTCTCTTGAAATGTTTTCTAAAAACTCTTCCTTTTCGAGATATTAGCAACTTTATGTCGATTTATTTCTACACGTTTAGGGCCGCCATTTTGTTTTGGGCGGTCCGATTTTTATTTTCTTTATGTCATTCGCCTAGTATTAAATATACCTTTAAAATGAGGTATCACATGACCGTACTTCCCATTTAAAAATTTTGAGTTGCCCCCAAAATCCCCCATTTTAAGGGGACACTCAAAATTTCCGATTGCTTCATAAGATACTTTGGGTTAAGTCAGTACCGTTCCCCGAAGGATATGTGTTTGTTTTAACAAACACAAAAGTTAAAGGGGGGGTTTTTACACACATTGTAGGCTATATTATATATGATTTTTAATGACCCCTCAAAACGTGTTCTATGGACCATGATCGGTGCTCATTTGCTACTCCCGACCTTGGGTCTTACCATAAGGGCCACTGCAATAGCTCATTTTTCCTATGGAAATTCGCTAATAAACGATACCAGGAACTGGCACATAATTTCTCACAAACTTATTTAAATTATTAAATAGATTCACTGTGACTTCATAATTGTATTAAAGTAGGAGAGGGGATACATTAAAGTAGGAGAGTAACTAATAAATATTATTATTATTAGTTAAACGAGAATGTTTAGAAAGATGCGGTTTTCTTCATATGGTAGTGTACAATAAGGGCTACAAATAAGCTAAATTTGATCAAAATCGTTTTTTTAATAAAAAAATAATAACTAATTTTTTGGGGGTTTTTTGGCCAAAAAGGGGGTTGTTTTTAAAAAAGTTTCAAAACTTTTTCTCGTGCGTCCATACAAATTGACAAATTTGTTCGAAATCGATCGAATAGTTTTCTCTCTAGCTTTGTACACATGCAGACAGACATTTTGTAAAAAATCACTTTTTTGGACTCAAGGGGTCCCAAAACGGATATTTCCACAAAAAAACTAAACATCGATTTTTTTTTTGTGATCACTATACTTTCTCTATACTATAGTATAACGGGAACGTAATCAAAATAATTCGACCACGCAGCTCAACTCGGATCACGGACGCACACTAAGAAAGGATTTTGGTTTTAACTAAAAATATTGAAAATTCTGGGGTTCGAAAGTTTAGCAGCACATGTTTCTTCAATGCATTTACATTCATTAATATAGCGACCAACTAAGTTGTCCAATTACAAACGGATCCCCAATCATCAAAATTTTGGTAAACCAACAAACACTATTTAAATGTTAAAAAGGCTATTAAGATGTATGATTTTTGGCACAATGGTTTATTACCACAATAGTAATATTGTGTGAAAGTTTTATAACAACAGGTTCAATAGTTTTTTCTAAATTAATTATTTTAATTTGGACAAGGGTTGATTTGGAACTGTAATAAGGACAAGATCCGTTTTGGACCTGTAGGCGACCATCTTGGTGTGGACAAGATGACGTCAGGAACTGTAATAAATAACAATCAGTAAAACTGAAATTGTTTTACTACTTAAAAACACCAAATATTTTGATTTAAATGTAAGCTACATATTATTAAATGATAAACGCTAATATAATACCATTATGATGGTATAATAAAATAAGTATATTTACATTACTGGGTAGAAAAAGTTTGGCCGACCTAAAAAGTAAAATAATATTGACGAAAAACTAGGAAATATAACGGAAATATAATATTAAAACTGTCTGTTTGTAAGTATGCTCAGAAAGGACAAGAGTCGTTTTGTAACTCAATCACTTATAAGCTGAATAGATGGTAGTATCCCTAGGTGCTACTTGGTTCTGTAATTTTTGTAAATTGTGGTTGGCCATATTGGTTTCAGACTAGTGGACAAAGGCAACTTTGGAACTGTAAATGCCTAACCTCCACATTTCAAACATTATTTTAGTATTTATAGGGATATTTTGGACCTGTGAAACAAACATAATTTAAAAGAAGCGAATTAGAGGAAGACGGTGGTGCCAATAACTAAAAATTGAATTTTTGTGGACAAGGAGCTGTTTGGAAATGGTCGCCTCAACTTAGCTAATTTCGAATCATTTTATTATTATTCACAATCAACAGCTTTTTTAGGTTAGGTTAATAAAAGAAAACACAAACAAAAATCATCGATAAATTACTGAATTATAATTAAAATTGCAGCTGTTGCTAAATATTATTAATAAAACAAGGTGATTTTGATCTTAACACAATTTTATGTTAGGAGTATACTGAACCAAAAAACATTTATTGAAAACATTTACATATTTATAGCAACCTACTAGGAAAAATTAGAATCAGTTCATAAAAAAAAAAAAAACTGTTTTTAGGTTATGTTTACATCATTTATTATATAACCCGGCCCTACTGAGTACGCGCCACGATCCAAGTGCCTCTGTCCTAATCAATCATCGTTTCAGTGAAAATATCAGATTACACGATACTGTAATCCGTTTCCATTTCAACGAGTCGCAGCGGAGGTTGGTGAGCAAAGCGAGCATGGGCTGAACTCCTAGTATGAGCGGCTTTGTCCCGACTGATGTAGAATAAACGTAGAGCAACCAGCACTAAAGATAACCACACAGAAATTCATGTTGTCGAAGATGCTAAAAAAAGGGTTTTGCAAAATTTTAAATTTATAGCGAAAAAAAGGCGAAAGTACTGAGATTCACTCACAGCCCCACAACGGATAAACAGCTGATTCGGACCAAAAGCTCAACACAATTTTAGGTTAGGCCTGTACTAAACCAACTTACGTTTCTTGAATGCATTTACATACATTAGAACAGCAATTAACTTCGAACCAAATTTAAAATCAGTTAATTCTTCTTCACGACCAACAGATTGTTTTGGATAGGATTATGCAATTTAAATAATAAAGACTGCATGGACATTCCAACATAGCTGGATGGGCCAATTTAAACCATGCTTGTTACACATATTACTTACTCTTTGAAAAAAAAATGTATTGCTAAAACACCCGGTAGCACCCTTAGCGATGGAAGATGATGACATTTAAAATCAATCGGACGTGATTGTTGTTAGTTACAAACACTACAAATATATTCTGTAAGTGCAGACAAGACTAAAATTGTTCCTTAGTAGAGTACAGGTATTTAAGTTCGTATTAGTGTAAATTAGATTTGAATTATAATACCTCAAAAGTAAGCAGATATTTTATACTCTCTATAACAGTATTCTAGCAAACTAAAATAAATATTCTAAAGCTACAAACATTCAATACAACACTTTCTTACCTTGTTCGACAAATCCTCAGAGAACACTGGACAAGGTTTCCTGGCAGAATTTTACAATCAATTCTTATTTAAACGGGTCAATAAAAAAACAATTCAAACAATAGAATAAATCGACAACAATCGATAAATTATTTGCTTTGATTGATATCTATGTAGAAAAATGTGTTTTATGCTGTTTTTAATTACCACACAAGTGTCAACATCCTCATTGCGTTTTAATATGCGCAGATAAAATCCGTACTGTTCTAAACATGAAGTAATGATGTCATTAAAAAGAAATAGTTATTTGTGTATTTAGACGTTTTTGTACTTCTAGCCTCCAGGATTGTATAATAATATTAAATTTTTTTATTACCTTATATGGTCCGTCACAATCCTCGTTTGTTTTTTTTTTCAAATTACCGGTTTCGACATATCAATGATATCATCGTCAGATCTTCAAACACAGACATAATAAATAAATAAAACATTGACATGAAAAAGGTGGTCACCATGCACGGTTCACAGTGGAAGTCAAGTGCACACTGCTAAAGAAGGTGGTCTCCACTCATAATGTTTGTGTTCAAATCGACATGAACCACCGATGTTTGCTCGATATGATTGTGTTGAATATGGCATTTGAACTACGGTGTATTTTATCATTTAATAGGTCTTAAAATACAGGAAACCGACCACTACAGATACAACCAACCCCGCCACATCTAACCATCCTCACGCCCATAAGCTGGCAGCATACCACAGTTTTATAAACCGTTTACTAAACATTCCACCAGCTACGGAAAATTTCAACAAGCAACTTGGCATAGTTAAACAGATTGCTGTCTCTAATGGTTACAAGCCGAATACAATAGACTAACTCCTTCATAAACACATGCATCCGAAAATTAAAACTCACAAAAACAAAATTAAATATGTCCCCATCGAACATGGTAATAAGCTTGAATACACGCTGAAAAAGGAACTAGCAAAACTCTACATTATGCTGGCTTCTTCTAACAATTTGAAGAAAGCTCTGAAGCAGGAACGAGTTTGAAAACTCATGTGTCTACAAAAATAACGCGTTCCAACTGTACTAAATTTTATATTGGACAAACAGGACGAACATTCGCAAGAAGGTTCAAAGAACATCTTCCGAACAAAGGTCTAACTTCTCTAAATATTTAAGAGATGAGGACCACTCTTTTAATAGCATCCACAGTAACTTAAATATTTTACATAAATGTAAAGAAAAGGCAACCTCCTTATTACACTCAAACAGCTAGAAATATATAAGGCCACAAAATCACAACAAGACCTTATTTTAAAAGATAAAATACACCATAGTTCGAATTCCATATTCAACACAATCATATCAATGCAAACACCAATGGATCATGTTGACTTATTGAACACAAACATCACCACGGACTACAGCCTGCAGGTGTGTAGTTGCAGGCGACAGTATAAACATCACAGATTTTTAGGAGGAAAAGTTAATTTCGTGTATCTTATATATTTAAAAAATTCTGTTTTTCTTTTCCGAGTCCGTTCGGCTCTTCTACCCGACCGATTTTCATAATTGAGGTCTTAAATTAAAGGTATGCACGCCCAGATTTGCCATCAAGCATTACAAATCATGTATCTTTCGCCTTACAAACGTTATAATCAAATGCAAATTTCTGCTGTGTATTCCTTATGGGGGGTTTTTTTTTGGTTCTTTGTCCACTTTGCGTTCGTATACCGTCCATCCGATTGCTTTGAAATTTTGCATAGTAACACAGGTTAACCCTGGGAAGGTTTTAGGCCATTTACCGAAGTCCTAGGACATTAGGGCTACGCCCCAGTGGCCCTCAAAGTTTCAATGTGAATCTTATGGAAGAAAGATTTCTATTGATTTTATCAGGGACACAAAAACAGCTGTTCGTATAAAAAGCTTAAAACAGCTGATTTTGATCAACAACTGATTTGGATCAAATCAGTATCAAATGTAGTATTAACTTTTTGAGGTTACATTGACAAACTAAAAACAAACACAAACAAAAATCAACGAAAAATGCTAACTATATTTTAATTCAATTCAAACATTGGTTGTTACAAACCTATTATATATAAAACAGCTAATTTGGATCAAAAACTGAACATAATCATTCACAGATATGTCAAGTCTTATATATTATCATCCGTTCAGCCGCTATTCACCCGAGAAGGAGCTCCGGTATACAATCCTTCAAATTTCCCATGTTAATCTTATGGAGATAATGTTTAATGAGTTTGAGTCAGCTGCCAAATAATACAGTTAATTTATGCTCGGTCACCTATGTACAAACGAGCAAAAGATTAACGAGATTCTTTATCGAATTTTCCACCTGCGAGCGAAGCGAAGCAGCCATCTGAGGCCGAAGGCCGAGCTGGGGTTGGGACGCGGAGCGTCCAGGGGCAGAGCCCCTAGTCTATATATTAATTTGAAAAGATTTTTTGTAATCCGAGTGAGATCTCGAGTTTTACTGGACCGATATACACGCAGATGGTACCAAATTAAAGGTAGTTGTCTGTATATTTGCCCATTTTGCTTGGATTTCAGCTATTACCTCACTAAGTTTTCTAAAAACGGAAATTAAAATCTCTTATGGCAATTTAATATGGGAAAATTTTTGAAGGCTATTCCGAGTGATATCTGAAGTTCTATTGGGCCGATTGACATGCGGTTTGTGTTAAATGAAATGTAATTAACTCTATATTTGCCCATTTGCCTCGAAATTTTACTAATCCTTCATTTAGTATTTTATAAATGGAATTTAAAATATTTTCTATTCATTAACATTGTTTTTACTGATAAACTGAATAGCACATATCAGCTGATTATAACAGCAGATGTTTTATTATCATCTGGAGTTCTATTGGACAGATATAATAGCACATATCAGCTGATTATTTCAGCACATGTTTTATTATCATAACATGGTTCGTTTATGTTGTAATTTACTTTTTTGAAGTAGTTTATGTTTAATATTGTTGTTACTTAATGCACGTTATTGAAGTAGGTTATGTTTAATTTTGCTGCAACAGATATAACATAGTATAATATACTTACATAATACTAGCTGACCCGTACGGCGTTGTCCGTGGTGGTTGGTATTTTCAGTCTTTTTAACGTAATTGTATTCTTTTTAAGTGTTCAGTCAGTGAGTGGTATTTGGCTTATATATATATAGATCTTAAATAATAAAAGCACTAGTGTCATAATAATAAGAGATCAGAAATTTAATGATTTTAGTAACTTTAATTCCCCCAAACCCTTCCTAAAATTTCGAAATTTTTCATACCCTTTCTTAGTGAGCACCTTTAGCCCTAGAGGAAGCTACATACCAAAATTTCATTCCAATCCATTTGGTAGTTTGAAGAAATCGTGATTTAATAACTTTGATCCCCCCAAATCCACCCTAAAATTTCGAATTTTTTGAAACCTTTTCTTAGTGAACATTTATGGCCCTAGAGGAAGCTACATACTAAATTTCATTCCAATCCGTTCGGTAGTTTTGAAGAAGTCGTGATTTAATAACTTCGATCCCCCCAAACCCCCCCTAAAATTTCGAATTTTTTCAAACCCTTTCTTAGTGAGCACCTATGGCCCTAGAGGAAGCTACATACCAAATTTCATTTCAATCCGTTCGGTAGTTTTTGAGAAATCGTGATGAGTGAGTGAGTGGTATTTCGCTTTTATATATATAGATACTAAAATCAAGCAATAGCGAAGCATTGCCGGGCCCACTAGTAATAATATAAAACAAATATAAATGTACTTTTTCTATGTTCAAAAACAATGTTGTCCAACTTTGAGTTAAGTTTAAGTTTTAAATAAATTAATAATTAATTTTATGGTTATGAATGCATATTGTGTACAGTAATATGAAAATTTTCTATTTTTTAGTGTAAAATTCACAAACTTTTTACGCTAATTCACTTGGACCCTCCGTTTTAAGAGTTTTCCAGACCTCAAAGAGTATTCCCCTACCCAGCACAACCCCTTAGCTAAATTTACCACTGCACCCCTCATATATGCAGATTAAAAGAGAATCCTTTTGTCATTCATTCATTGGCCTCCAAGTCCAGCTGAAAGACGCATAAATTTTACTAATTTGAATTATACCAATGTTCAGGTTCTTCAAGAAGTGTCCAATCTTTTGCCGGAAGACGAACGAGGCCAAGTATTGGACGACATACAAAGAGTCAGCAAAGAAAAAAGACGAAACAGAAAACCGACCCAATCGTTGTACATAACCAACAACCGGAGAAGAAAATCATCGCCTATTCAAATCTACAGATCTATGACTGAATTCAGTACAAGCTTAGAACGATGTGAGGACGAACTGGAGGTTACTCTCGGTAAACTCAAGCCGTCCGACACTTTACTAGGGACGTGCAGAGCTGCTAGGAATAGGCAAAGTCAAACTTCGCTGTACAACCAGTCTTTCTTCCAAAGTCCGTTGTTCTTCCACGAGTCCACGATGCAGAATCCTTTGTCACAGCCCATGTTGAGGTTAACATCTGACAATCAGCTGACGCTTTCGCATCCGGAGATGTCGTCCCATGTGGTCCCACCGATGAGGAAGGTGGGAAAGAAAGAAGTTGTAACTAAGCTATGAAATGTAAATAGTAGTTTTGATATACAGTGAACAATAAATAATTTAAGTGTGTTTTTGTTTTGATTTTAATCCGGCTAGCCTATGGAAAATGATTATGAAGATCAACCTTCATAAACTATTGAACTTTCACAGATCAGGTTTGTCACGGCTTCAACTTGTTAGCGAATTTCCATAGGAAAAATGAGCTATTGCAGTGGCCCTTATGGTAAGACCCAAGGTCGGGAGTAGCAAATGAGCACCGATCATGATCCCCAGAACACGTTTTGGGGTGTCATTAAAAATCATATATATGTATATATGTGTGCGCACTCTAACGAATGCAATTTACGTCCGATTTGGACCAAATTTGGTACACACATTGGTTTTCTAAGTAGCTTGAACTAGTAGGTTAGCCAAATAAATTGTCCGGAAGTAGATCACATTTTTGTCCGGAAGTACCATGTATATAGGCGTGCGCACTCTAACGGACGCATTTTATCTCCAATTTGGTCTATATTTGGTACACAGGTTGGTTTTCTCAGACGCTTGGACGAGTTCGTTAGCTAAAAAATTTGACTGGAACTAGACCAAATTTTTTACTGGAAGTAACTTTATGTATAAGTGTGCGCACTCTAACGGATGCATTTAACGTCCGATTTGGTCCAAATTTGGTACACAATTTGGTTTTCTAAGTCGCTTAGACGAGTTCGTTGGCCAAAAAAATTGACCGGAAGTAGACCACATTTTTGACCAGAAGTACCGGTATCATGTATATAATTGTGCGCACTCTAACAAGACGCATTTTATGTCCGATTAGATCCAAATTTAGTACACTGGTTGGTTTTCTAAGTCGTTTGGACGAGTTTGTTAGAAAAAAAAATTGACCGGAAGTAGAACAAATTTTTGAACCGGAAATAACAATTTTTTGAGATTTTTCGTACTAGAATTATATTTTTTTTTTTTAAATAGACATACGAAATAATTCTGCACATTTTGTTTTTTACGTGTCCTTATAGCCCATCTGGTTCTCACAAAAACAATCAAAACGTAAAATACCGTAAAAGTACCAGAATTAAATCCACGACTTTCACCGTGGTGAACGATGGCAATATATTTGGTACATGCTGGCAGCACCTTCGTGAGTAGATCAATTTTCCAAATAGTTGTTTCAAACCCAAAAACATACCTATATATAAATTTAATTTTGGAAATTCGCTCAACTCACGTCAGCGGTTCAGCTGCGTGGTCGAATTATTTGCAAATCATGTAAAAAATCAGCAAAGTTTCCTGTTATGTCTGAGAGATACAAGGGTTCTTTATTTTGTAATCGCTAGCCCACGCTTGCATGGAAGCTCTCCTCTTGTCTTTATCTCGGAAGAAACGATGTCATTCTTTAATATTTTTTAAGTTGTAAGTTTATTAATTTCACATGATTGTAATTATTAGTGTACAAGGCATCAATTAAGTTTTAGGACGTCTTAAGAACTTCCTCCAAAGCTATAGCAGTGAGAAGTATGGTAAACATTACCATTCACATTTAAAAAAGTGTAAATCTCGTGGTCGTATAACCGAAAAAATCCCAAGTTTATTTGACAAATTTGTAAGGTTATCTGGACCCAGCGGGTAACTTGGCCTGGTTTATTTTTATAAAACCTGTGAGAATCACTTCATTTTAAATAATTGGCAACACTGAAGGACAATGGCTTCTTCCTTCAACAACTTGTCTCATGTCCTAAGTGCTGTATTTTTTTGTTTAGCAATTTTTTCAATTTTGTACCCATAACAACTTGGTGTCATCTTAATTTTACGAAATACCTACAGGTTTACTATAAGCATTACCAACATTACACAGATAAATTAGAAGCATAATATAACTTTGAAATGTTACTGCCATCACTTGTTATCTTTTAGATTGTTAGCTTGAAGGAGTGGCCCAGTTACCCCCAAAATGTGGTAAATGGGCTATGTACTTGGGGTATCTGGGCCCGCCTCGAACCCAGTTACCCCAAACACATCAATGTCATTTTAATTTTATTACATCAAGAGAATATTTATAAATGAAAGAAAATGAAGTGATAGAAAAGCAGATGGAAGTGAACAGAAAGACTACGGTATCTAACAGGCTGCAGGAGAAAAAAAGAAACAGTTGGAAAGAGTGAATATTTCCAAACTCGACACCAAGAGCAAAATTAAAAGGAAAAAACACAAAAATACTGATGATGAGACAAATGAAGAAAGTTATCAATTATCTGTACACGATAATGATGAAGATTACAATTTTGGTAGTTATTCTGACGAAGAACTAAATGAACATGATGTAAACTAAACACAAGTAGATGAATATTGTGTTTTAAAAGTCTACTGAATATCAAAAGAAAATTTTAGGCTGTATTTAGCAAAAGTGACAAACCAAGCAAATGCTGGTTATGTCATGTTTTTCAAACGTTACTCCCAAACAATGAAGTTTATGGACACAGAAGAAAAATCCTACATTGCCAAGGAAGATATAGTAAAAAAGTTGTCAAAGTCCCTTAAAAGCAGCACTGCTAGATTCAAAGATAAGACTTACACCCAATTGGTGTGTAAAAGTTCTGTTACATTGTTGATAACTTGACTATGGTGTTGTCAAATGACTTGTAATTTTTTTAATGGAATTTACATGTTTGATAACAGGCTCACTTAACCCAATTCAAATATCAATATTTTTTATGAAAGCATTATGGTCCAGTTACCCCCATTTCTAGGGGTAACTGGGCCTTTTAGGCTTTTATTATTATTTTTTCTTCATTTGTAAATACCAAAAAAAATTTGACTTTTATATATTTGAATATTGTAGAACCGGCCTCCCATTGAACAACCGAGTTTTTTTTCTTTTACAGATTATATTACTGTAACTGGCCGAAGTCTCAAACATTGATTATTTGACGGACATTTCCTGGAAAATAAAGCTGGGCGACGCATCATTACGTATGCAATGTGTTAGTGTTGTGACAGGCAGAACATCGGAGGGGGAGTGTGTGTTTGATTCCCCTTTTGCTTCCGCAGCAACTGTATTTTTTCTTAGAACCAACTGACAAAGCGGCATCCTTTGTTTATTTTTCTTCGTCTATTGCTTTGTCGGAACCTTTACTGAATTTCTTGGGAGCAAAATATGTAATATTCGTAACATATTTAGTAATATGTTGAGCAGCAAAAAGATTCAACACGGCATTAAACGTGATGAACATACGAAAATGGAGAGTCTTGGCTCTAAAAAAATCTTTGAAAGTTAAACAACAGAAAAAATAACTGATTTTTTAAAACAATGATACAGAAATGTATATGTAAATTCAGTTTTCAAAGTTTATGTAAGTTTAAAGTGTTTAATTTGTGGGTCTTTGTTCATGTATGGCGTATATAAAATAAAATGAGTTGCAATAACATTTTATTTGCTTGTTTATTTATGAAATATGTAGGTTATTTTTGAATAAAAATCCATTTTTTACGGGAACCTTGGATCAACCGGCCAAACAGGGAACCGACCAGGGTCTCGGTCCCGACCAGACCGGTTAAAAGACGTTCTACTGTACTGTATATTTTATTATGAATAAAAATATTTCAGATATTTATGTAATTTATTAGTGGTACCGTACACAGGCAAGTACAAAGTTGTAAACTACATGCTCGTGTTGTAAAATCATGGCTCAGATACCCCAACCAACCTTATACCATATAGAGGCACACATTGCTTTCTAAATAAATTAAAATACTTAGTTGAAGTTAGTTTTTATCTTTAAGGATTAAATTAGTAGCTTTAAAAATGTAAATTGAAAAGCATATCTCACAGGTACAACATGAACTCCTGTGTTCTACTGGTGACATACAGGAGAGCTTTAGTTTTAGTACATGTTGATTTGTTACCTTTGGTGTTCAATTTAGGTTAATCACAATATAAATTTAAATGAAAGGAATAATACAAAAGTGTCAAGGAGACTGTGGTGGAAAATATTCACTGAATAAAGTAAAACCATGAACCACAATAACTGAAACAAGTTAGTGAGCAATTTGTGTTTATTTAAAAAATAGTTTAGGCCTACCCTTTTACATTTTGATGTCATATACCATCCTCAGAGGGTAGCTACACTACTAAAAAAGTTATTTTTAAATATATATATTCTGTGAAATGTATAAGAAAAAAAATTACTTCTAACAGTTTTTACTTCTGCCATTTTATCAATAAGATTTGCTAGGCCTAACCTCCAAATACATGATTATATACCTACATGATATTGATTTTCATAAATATGAAGCAATTTTATTAACACACAGTATTTTCTGAATTATAGATATTGTTATCATTAGTAAATGCACTTTCTGTGTCATCCAGCATAAAGCATATAGTTCTTAGTATAAACAATTTTATGCCTCTATAATGATGTAGGTAAGTCAAATAGGCCTACACTTAAACTGCAAAATAGCCTTAATTAAAGGCCTATATTTACAAAAAAAAAAAAAAATCAAAATAAAGGAACAAAACGTAATATCAATAATTTTAACAGTATGTATGGTAAATTTATAATAGTTGAACATTTTCAATGAAATACTGTAGGTTTATCACCTTTGTCCTCTGTACCTGGAAGTACATTCTTACTGCCGGGTTTCCAAGGTATTATTTTTGGCCTAGTCGTACTGTAAGGAACATACTGTCTACTGGTTGCAGTCAAGTTTTCAGTATGACCATCCATCCAAGGGTAATTAGGCCGGGCCTCATCTTCAGAAGGTAACAAATCAGTTTTGTAGTGCAACCAACCGTACCAAGTTGCCGGCACTTGACTGGCGTCGTAGTCAAAGAAAAAGTGATCTGCATAGTTGACCCAACGGTTGCGGCCGAAGAAATAGCGATTGTTTTCGTAATACTTATTACCGAATTCATCTTCACCAACCAAATGTCCTTCCTTCAAATCATCTCTGAGAAATAGAATATAGCATGATCTCACTATGCCACCATTGTGTTTAATAATTTGAATCAATTTAGTAAACTTACTTAACATGTTAAGTTGTTTTGATTTGTAAACTTTTATTTTAGTTATTGGTTATTTTAATGTAATCTCTTTGAAAATGCTGAAGGAAAAATACTGTCATATGTTTTGTGCCATTCCTTATTGTTATTAAAACAAACCACAAAGCAGCTGACAATTAGTTTCAAAAACATTTGAGGCCTTGTAGTGATTTTTTAAATAAAAATTATGTAGTGAATTAAACAAAAATAACCAATGTGATAAATTTGTATGTTTCAAAGTGATGTTGAATTAAATTAAGATATGTCTAGTTCTAGTAACATTATTATATTAATTTCAAAAGTTTAAATTATTAGCATAACAATAAAAGATAATAAATTAACCTCAAATTATGACACCACCTTGCAGTTTAAAATTGTCAAATGTAAACAAATTCAATTCAATTTTTGAAAATAATATAATTGATTTTGTCTTCTTCAGACGGAAAAGAATACATGGAATTTCCCCTACAGACATATTAAATCTAGCAGATGTGCAAGATCAGACAGATGTAAAGCAAGATTATATGAATAAAAATAGTGGGAATGAAATTATTGATTGTAAAGTTACAAGAGGTCTTACTGATTTAAGGTTAAAATATGATTATCAAAGTTTAACAGACATTGTAGCCCACAAGGTTTTGAAACAGGTGTTCAACGTGAAAGAAGTGAATAAAGATGGTACGAAAACAAATAAAAAGAATCTAAAAGTAAATAAGTTAGGACTTGTGAGCAGAGAGAGAAAGGACGAAAACGGTAATGAATTTTACTCAAAAACAAACAATATTCTTTTCAAGCCACAAAAAAACATCAGGCGTTCTAATTCAATCAGCGATAAGTATTATAGAAAAGAAATACCCCTTCAGAAGAATACATTTGTATCTGTAATTTTAAGAGAAAAAGGTTCTCCTCCAAGGAAGTTCAAATTTAATCAGTCAGAATCAATGGACTTTGCTGTTAGACAAACAAACTGCCCCGTGGTAATGGCATTACGTAAAAAGCTTAAGGTTAGCGTGAATGAAAAAGGACATAAGTCTAAAAAATACAGCGATACAAAGCTTAACAAAACAAAAAAAGGATCTGGAAAAAATATAAAAAAACATAAAGTCATTGCTACTAAATATCGCAAAAGGCATAAGTCGGTGGAAGAATTCAACGGGATTAGAATTTTAATAGAAATGTCGGAGAGAATCGGCATTCTGGAAAATCTGGTAAAAGAGTACATGGACGAGATGAAAAAACCACATTCGGTAAAATATAAAAAACGAAGAAAGCGAAAAGTTGCAAGTAGAAACAAAGACGTTTATCCTTTTAAATTAACACTGACTGACTTATATTTAATGTATAAATTGAAATCAAAAATATATCTTCTCCATCCTCTAATAATACCACTGAAAGAAACTCTCTCTACTGAGACAATTAAAACTGGCAAGATAAATACAAATGATTTTGTAGAGTTGAGCGCAAGATTGAAAGATGCATACACAGATTTTCAAAATTCTAATAGGCCTACAGTTGGAACTGCCTCTCCATTTCTAAATCTAAAAGAACTGTACAAAACAATTCAGTTTTCAAGTGCAACGCCCATCATCGGTGAATGTGATCATTTATCATCAAAGATTCAAGAAAACATTAATAATCATGATCAAAATGAAAAAAGTTTTAATAATAAAGATACTAGCTTAGAAACAACCATCGCCTATCCAAGTTCCGATCTTATTTATTTGAACGAATTACAGAAAAAGAACTTTAAGAAAAAACGTAGATCTAGAAAGTTAAGACCTTTGAGGGATTCAAACAATGTTCCCAAAGTTTAATCAGCTGTCTTCCTAAATCCATGATTTCAAGGGGAGCACTTTTGATTTCTTTTAGAAGGGAAAATAATAAAAAAGAAACTAAATATTTGATACAATTAAATTAGAACACAATTTATTTATTCTAAAATGTCCTTAAGATTGTATTTATTTGTCAAAATTATAAAATAAAGTAAATTGTATTATTTGTGTAACTAATAATATGCACTATTGAGTCTTTAATAATTGGTCATAGACCTTCTTAAACCAGGTATACTGTATTGTGGGATGTCTATAAATCTATAATACAGGGTCATTCTAAATGATGGACCTATTTTTTAAAATTCGTTTTTATTAACGTACAAATCCAAAATTAACAATCTTTATACCAATGAAAAGAGGAAGGTTTCAAAGTTTTTTTCCCATACATTATAAGTGTTCAATGTGGCCACCGTTAGCTGCACGGCAAACATCTATGCAGTAACCAAACTCGTCTCACACACGACAAAGCATATCTGCTGTTTCTGAGTGCACGGCAGCAGTGATACGGATCAGCAGATCGTTCAGAGTTGTTGGTAGAGGCGGGACGTAAACAGCTTCCTTAATATAACCTCATAAGAAATAGTCACATGTGGTGGGGTCGGTCAGGAGATCTCGGTGGCCAGAGAAGTGTCCAGGTCCTCATTTCCCCTGCGAACTATCCAGCGATGAGGAAGGGATTCATTCAAAAAGCCTCGTACATGGAGGTGCCAATTGGGCGGAGCTCTATCCTGTTGGAAAATGAAGTCCTGTGAATTTTCCCTAACTTGAGGGAACAATATTGTTCCAACATGTCTAGGTAGGTTATTCCAGTTACAGTTCTTTCCGCAAAGAAAAAAGGTCCATAAACCTTTGTACGGGATAAGGCACAGAACACGTTTATCTTCGGTCTCTTTCGTGTTGCAATTTTAAATGTGGATTTTGCAATCCCCATTTGCGAACATTCTGTCTGTTGACTTTTCTACTAAGGTGAAAAGTTGCTTCATCGCTAAAAATTATACGCTCTAGAAACGCGTCATCCTCCATTATTTCTAGCACAAAATTCGATACGCTTCTCTTTGTCATTAGGTTTGAGAGCCTGTACAAGTTGTAATCCGTAAGGAGTCTGTACAGCAAATGCCATCTCAGAACTTTCCATACAGTTGGCTAGAGTATTCCAAGTTCTCTATTAGCTCTATTGGTAGACTTACTTGGACTGCGAACAACACTTTCTTCAATCCGTCTGACATCATCCTCAGACTCACGCGGTCGGTCTGTGCTTTTTCCTTTACACACTTCCAGTCTGTTAAAATTGCCTAAACCAACGGCTATGCTTTTTCTAGTTGGTGGTTCAGTACCGAATTTGTCACGAAATGCCCACTGCACTACAATTTTCGAGTCACTTTTTGCGAACTCAGTAACACAGAAAACCTTGTGCTCCACGGTAGCCATCTCACTCACAACTGAACAGTGACACAAAATGGCGGCCTATTGCCGGGAGAACTCTACCGACCGCTTCTAGAACCATCACTGCGTAGAAAACGTTGAAACTTACTCTTTTCATAGGTATAAAGATTGTTAATTTTGGATTTGTACTTTAATAAATACGAATTTAAAAAAATGGGTCCTTCATTTAGAAAACCCTGTATACTTGAGCAGCCAGTGCCCATACATGTTCTATATACTCAAAGTGTGAGTAAGCTTTTTCTCTTCGTCAGCCATTGTTTTAGATGATTCTCTTGCAGGATTTGAAGAGGTCACTCCAGAAAAATATGTTCCAGAGTATGTGCCTTCAAAAAGGTGAGTTCATAAGGTAAAATCGGACCATTTCAGAAAATAAATGTGTTTGTAGCTCTTGGTAAGTCCCGGTAAAGTGATATTGCCTACCAGTAAAACTGTCCACAATTCTCTCCGCTGTAAAAGCCACTTTCATAGTCTGGTTGTTGCTGCCATTTTACGTACATAGGAAAAATATTTAATGCTTACTGTACTTTAATTTTTAAAATAGAAAGATACTGTGAATAATCGTGT
>JAGFPH010002821.1:0-37507 GCA_018207615.1 Philaenus spumarius
AAAAAAAAAAAAAAAAAAAAAAAAAAAAAAAAAAAAAAAAAAAAAAACTCTGAACACAAGAAGAAAATTAAGTCGCACAAATTGTCTTACGTTTCGTAAAGATTGTTAACACTCTTCTTCAGAGGCCGATACAATATTACGTGCCTTCCGGTTGACGAATTCCTCGTGTCTTATCAGTTGTGCAATCATTGTAGGCCTGAACCGTTTGGGGACGGGGTTAATCAACCTGCCGTTATGCATTTTCCCTGTATTTGATTTTTTATTAAAGGGATATAAACATGGGTAAATGAGACACTGGGTTGTGAAAAACAATTTGTATCAATCGACATACATGCTTCTTCGATTAAATTTATTTTTCTCCAGTTTGTTTCTTTATGTATAATACTGGCAGCTTCCCAATTTATATTATGTCCCGACTTTGTCTCGTGAAACCGATGTACTTGCACAGGTATATTCACCAGCCTTGAAGTTTGACCAAAATAATTGTAACACATTGGCAAGGAAGTTTATAAAGAAAGCCCTTATCAGTAAACTTACAATGAGGTCAAAAGGTGCCGCAACGTCTGGCCCGATTTAAAATCAGTCCTAATGTTAAATTTTGATTTGATTCTCCGTATTTTCTCTGTTAAGCCCCTGACATAAGGAATGGATACTGTATCAATAGTTTTTTTTCTAGTATCGCTGTCAACAGATTTTTTAGTTTAAGTTTTTTTTTATGGCTTTATATATACAACTTATGGGATATCCACTATCCCGGAGTTCAATAAAAACCCGCTCTATCTCCTTGCCTCCCTCAACGTAATTTTAAAACCTAATTTCACTACCTAATAATTGTAAAACCTACACCTAATTATTGTATATCTTGTTATGTTTCGTGTTTTAATATATTTCATATAATATACATTTAAGATAAAGACAAATTAAAAACAAAAACGTGTAGAGGAAGTGTTTTTCAATAAAAAAGTTCACTTGTATTTTTTTCTCCCCGGCAATTATTTGTCTGGAAACAATTCGATATAGCAGGTTATGTATTTCGTTACCGCGCGACTCGGCCTCATGGCTGAAGTCAAATTTTTTGAAGCGCGACGCAGCAAATTATAAACTATTTCATAGTTATTTATTTTAAACATTAATGTGTATATCATTATTTTTATAAATATATTTAGAGTCTCAACTTCTTTTAGGCCAAACATCTCTAACACAATTTAGCTTTTAAACAAGTACACTAAACAATCTGCAATACTTACTTACAAATTAAACCATTCAAGCTACACATCCGAATAGTTTTTTTACAAATATAATTTTAATTCGCGTATATTTTTAACTATTAAAGACAATTTTGTACCCTGGATATTTACTAAATAAGTTAATCTTTAGGACGAAATAACCCACTTCGTAACACGTAATGAAAATTAATGTTCTCTTAAAAAGTTTACAATTTTCCGTTTATTTATAATAATTATAATAAACTTAATAGCAGTTGTAGTTGACAACGCACTCATAGATATATAAACATTTTTGAAATTGATACCTATCTGGAATTTGGTTTATATGGGAAAAGAAGGAGTTTACTGGATGAATAAGACTAAACACCATACTCTAGTTTTGAATCTAAACTGTTTACAACTTTAGAAATCTTGGAATCTTTCTGATCCACGTGTGCCTTCTCCGCGAATTTTCATAGGATAGAACAGCTATCACAGTATTCAGTGACAATTATGGTGAGATCTAAGGTCGAGAGTAGTAAATGAGCACCGTTCATAGTACCCAGAACACATTTTCTAGTGTCATTGAAAACTTTATGTAAATTAGTTTTAAATTAGATTTGGTTGTCAATGTTGCTATGACGAGTTCTTGAGAAAAAAATAAAAATCTGCCAACTGGAAAAACTTTTTTTAAAGGAAGAAATTTTTATTTGCTATTTTTTGTACTAAAATGAAATTTTGTTCGTATTTTTTTACAAATATAAATGTAGGAGACTATTCTATATATTTTGGTTTTACACAACCTTATACTTCGTTTGGTTCCCTCAAAAATCTATCAAAATATGAAATACCATAAATGTACTTGATGTAAATCCACTATTGGAATTGTATCGTTTTCAGCTTTTGTTACAAAGCCGACTGACGGGATTCAAGCGAAGCAAAGCAGTAAGAAATCCGAGGCCACATGGTCTAGGTGCAAACTCACAAAGCAAGTTTTCCGCTACAAGCTTGATCCGGTGTTGCGTCAAACTCTACTAATATACATTATTTCATACGCACAGGCAGATATTCAACGTCTTTATGAGTAGAAAAAGTACCCAAATAGTTGGTTGAAACCCAAAAATCATATAAAATCTATTTTAGAAATTTGCTCAAACCACGTTAGCGTTTCAGCTGAGTTTCGAATTATTTTTGTTGAAAATAACTGGATTTACAATTTTAAAATATAACTCCTCTGAATGTGTGTAATTGCTTTAAACATTGTGTTTGAAAAACATCTTTAACACGTGAAGTGGAATATGCGGACACAACGCCAGAGCTTTGGAATCAGCTGTTGCTAAGTTTCTTTGCCAAGCGCCTTATTGGTAAAACTTAGAACATTAGCCTTGTAAGTTTTACATCTCTGTTTCTGAAAGCTTTCGGGACAACTGTCACCACTAGGAATTGAAAAAAAAACTTTATGTATAATGATGAAACTATACGAACATTATATAAAATATATGGTATATAATACTATTATATTTATGGTATGTCAGTAAATATATCAACTTATTTATCGAAGCATGATTTTTATTTAAAATATATGAAAAGCAATTTACCTGGCTTTTTAAAAAGGTTTAGAAAAAGTTCAAAATTTGTATATAGATCATTTTAATTGAATTATAGTATTTCATAAACATTTTTTTTTACCGATTCGTAATATGTTATGGTAAGATACTATCCTTCCACATGTAATTGATCTTTACATTGTATTGAATGAATATTCCCTAGCCCATGTTTGTTTGACTACCACCCGAAATTTACCTTAACTTATTTCTATAGGGTGTGTTTCTTTAGTTTTAAACTAGGTCTGGCAAGTTTTGAAAAAAAACAATTCCCAAAATGGTAAGCTGCATACAATCATATTATAACCTTAACTATGCATTGTGATGTTACTATGTCACTACAATGGATGATGCAAAATTTTGCTCTGTTAAGATTTCAGGAAGACAATAATATGAGTTTTGCTTAAATTAAGTTTTCCGGATGTATCCAATTCGAAATATGTTGGATGGTTACTTAATAAAAAACGTATTATTTATTTTTCTTAAAATCCTATTGTATAAATAAGATATAGATTGTAAGACTCATGAAATAAAAAAAAAATGCCAAGCAGGATTTGATAACCGTTATTTATTTGTTTTAAAATTCTGATCTGCCATTATATCAAATATTACACTTGCACCGTAGATTAAAGGCTATTTATTATTGAGGGAATGTTTTTTATTCAAGTTATATCTAATGGCTTTGTCGAAATAATATTAATAATAAAATTAACGGTTCATGTGGTAGGTTCTCTGGAAAAACCAGATGGCTCTTACACTCGGTCGGGGTTGGAAACGCTGGAAGCCCTCATGGCATGCCACTTTCCGGACTCTGAGAGAGATGAAGAGGGTTTGTCTCTATGCACTGGTGTAGTGCCGCGTAGAGCGGATTGGAACTGTGCAAGGAGAATCATTTCAGATGGAAGTGTGGAATGGGCCATTAAGTCGTTCGAGTCGCACAAGGCTCCGGGACCGGACGGGATTCTTCCTCTGTTCCTCAAGGAGGAATTGGAAGAGCTCAGGCCGGTGCTTGCGGAGATGTTTCGGGCGAGTCTTGCCTTGGGCCATGTTCCAAGGCAATGGGCGGTGGCTAGGGTGGTGTTTGTACCAAAGCCTGGAAGAGCGGGTTATGCTCAGGCCAAGGCATACAGACCCATCTGCTTAAACTCATTTCTACTCAACACAATGGAGAGAATACTGGATAGAGATATTCGGGAGACAGTGCAAAGGAATTAAGCCTTGCACGAAAATCAGTTTGCGTATAGGCCAGGCAGATCCACAGATACAGCTCTACATCAACTTGTGAGCAGGCTGGAGGAAAGCATGGAAAGTAAGGAAGTAGCACTGGTGGCTTTTCTGGATATAGAAGGTGCCTTCAGTAACACTTCACACCAGTCGATGTTGAGGTCGTTAGAGGGAAGTGGGGTGAACAAAACTGTTGTAGGATGGGTTGATGCCATGTTAAGCAGCAGAAAAATTCAGGCATCCCTGTATGATGAATCTATCATGGTCAGGGCTAGGCGTGGATGTGCTCAGGGTGGTGTTCTTTCCCCCCTGCTATGGAACCTTGTAGTGGACAAGCTTCTGCGGAGGCTGAATGCACAAGGATATTACACCCAGGGTTATGCCAATGATGTTGTCATTGTGGTAAGAGGCAAAGATCTGAAGATTGTCAGTGAACTCATGCAGACTGCCTTTACTCTGGTTGAAAGATGGTGTCAGGAGGAACAGCTGGCTGTAAATCCTGGAAAAATGTCTCTTATTCCCTTTACAAGAAAAAGGAAATTGGAGATTAATCAACTGCCTAAGCTCTTTGGGCAGGAGATAGCATTTGAGGATCAGGTAAAGTACTTGGGTATCCTGCTGGATAGAAGACTTACCTGGAATCCGCAGATGGAGAGGGTTATAACTAGGGCCAAGAATCTTATGTTTGCATGTAAGAGGGCTGTGGGTAAAACATGGGGGTTAAAACCAAAGATGGTTTTATGGATTTACACCATGATCATTAGACCACTAGTCGCCTATGTGGCGGTAGTATGGTGGCCTAAAACAGTTCAGAGTGTTGTCGGTGGGAGGCTGGATAGTGTCCAAAGGATGGCTTGTCTGGCTGTCACGGGTGCTATGAAGTCGACTCCGACGGATGCTTTGAATGCCCTCCTGGATCTCCCTCCCCTTCGTGTGTTTATATAGGGACAGGCCAGGATGGGGGCGTATAGACTGCAGCAGGTAGGCTGCTGGAGAACAAGATGGCCTGCGGTAGGCCATTGCAAAATAAATCAGGTGGTCTCTAAGGAAGTTTTAAACATGCCGTCAGACCACATGATTTCAAAACTCTCTATTGAGAAACTCTTCAAGACAAAAATCTTCTTTAGGGAAGAATGGGAGTCTGGAAAGAGTTTGTACGTCGAGCAGGATATAGTCTAGTTTACAGATGGATCGAAAACGGAGGAGGGAACAGGGGGTGGAGTCAATGGGGTTCAACTTTAGGGCTCCACTGTCTTGTATCTGGGCAAACATGCTACTGTTTTTCAGACAGAAGTTTGTGCGATCTCGGAGAAGAGAATCTTAGAATGGGATACAAAGGTAAGAACATCCTAATTTTCTCGGATAGCCAAGCAGCGATCAAAGCGCTAAATTCATATAGAGTAAAATCTAAAGTGGTTTGGCACTGCCTCTCGGCATTGATGAAGCTTAGCCAGGGGAACGAGGTTTCTGTGTGCTGGGTCCCTGGGCACTCAGGTATTGATGGTAATGAGAGAGCAGATGAGCCAGGGGAGGGTCTGAGGCTCCTCTTGTGGGCCCTGAGCTGGTGCTTGGGATTTCCTATGGGCATGCCAGAGCATCGGTTGAGATGTGGATGCAGGAGTTAAAAGACAAAGCCTGGAAGGTTTCAGGAACAGGTGGACATGCCAGGAAGTTGTTCAAGCCAGGCATGAAACATGCAGAAGAACTTATCTCGCTAGGAAGGGATAACATGTGATGAGTGGTTGGCCTATTAACAGGTCACTGTCATCTCAGGAAACACCTACATAGAATAGGGATTGCTGAGGAGAGTATATGTAGGAAATGCGGAATGGCCGAAGAATCGGCGGAACACATCCTTCTGGAATGTGAGGCTCTAGGTTGAGCCAGAACTTTCACCTTGGGCCCACCAGGGCAGGAAAGGGAAACCATCCTATTAAACCCAATAGGTAGCATCTGTTCCTTTATCAGGAATACAGGTATCACTGGGTGGGAGTAATTAGGAAAATCCAGTGGGAAAAAGATCTTTTTTGGTCGACGCCGGCAGGGTTTCTGTTAGGACCTTGCAACCCACAAAAAAAAAAAAACAAAAAAAAAACGGTTCAAGTCTGTTTAACATAATTATTCTATTGCATTATTTAAATGTATTTCTAGGTTAATTTATAGCAACGTAAATGTATATTGCCATTTAAAAATAATTCTAAAAGCTAAGTTTTGAATGCATTTAATATTGAATACTTGCCATAAGAATTAAATGTCTAAGTCATACATGTTTTAGATTTAGTAATGAAGTACTATGTTTAATTCACTGCTGAATAAGGGACGAATATATCGTATTTGGTTATAGAAATATAAATTGTTCTGCTAACCTCCTACATATACTTGTTAGGTTACAACATTTACCCGTTTTTAATAGTAGTGTGTCTATTAAATGAAATAAACTTTATATCAAGCGCTTCTAAATTACACTTGTAGAGCGCATCGCTATGTTGCTATTTAACTAGGTAAGTTTTGCAACAGCCTGAAGGTATTTGATTAATTTAGTTGCTAGGCAGTATTACACAACGGGGTTTCCTTATAATACACGTGGCATGATAACATATTCTGTGAAAATCTTTAATGAGCAAGTGTGTTAATGCAGAATACATTGTTTGATATAATGGTACTTTATCAAAAGTTAAATATTCAAATAATGATTAATTTCAATAGTTTACCAATATTATAAATCAAAGCAATGAATCAACTTACCAGGAAATCCACTTTAAATTCCGTTATAATTAAATTTCTGATAATATAAACACAATTAAAATTCATACCATGCATTTCAGCCTATAAAATTTTATAAAATGTTTATCTTTTAACTACAAACTTTATAATTAAATTTCAATAATAATTTTCTTATGTAATGACAAACATAAATGTAAGTTCTTTTCTAATTGTACAAAGAAAAGTTCGTCTAGGATTGAGTTTGTGATAAAGAACTAAAAATATGTAATGTTTTTCATTTTAATGAGGTCTAGTTGGAAACAAGTCGGGTGTCATAAGCCATGAGTATTAAAAATCTGTAATGTAAATTAAATAGAGTGTAACCTAATTATTCAACCTAGTTAGAATCCATATTATAGAAATTTTGGTAATTTTATTGTTCAAAAATCTAATTCTATAAAAATAATAAACCAATTGCATTTTATAAAAAAAGGAATATACATACATAAACAAATATCAAATCATTCAAAATCCAAATCCAAATATTAATTCTACAATAAAAAGAAAATTTATTGTATATTTGTAATTAGTAGGGGAAGGTGCTGTACCTAGGGACAGTTTCTAGTTTTTATTTTTTTAAATAAAACCTTTTAGAAATTTCAACCAACTTTGAATGTCTATATGCAAAATGAATCCTTGTGTATAACCTTAAAAATTATAAAGGCTTCAACTTGTCAGGAAAATGTTTAAAAAAATTATTAAAAATTTTTTGAACTTTGTCCCTAGGTACATCAGCTTGATGTACCTGGGGACAACCTTAGATGTACCTAGGGACAGGTATTAAATGGTATATAAAAACCACTTTACGCAATAAAAAATGAATCTTTATTAGTACAAAGTGTTAAATAAACATATTATACAGGTCTATAAAATGAGTTGGCATACATTTGCCCTCAGTGAGCTATAAAATTAACCAATATTGTACCCTGAAAAGGAAACAGAAAATTTTAGTTGATTTTGCAGCCTTGCTGTTCCCCCGTGAGAATGAGGATCTGGAAGTTTTAGTTTAATGTCTTTTGCACTGATATCAAAAATGTCTGAGCTCTTTGCTTTGAACTTATCAGAGTCTAGGCATTTCACTAAATAGGTTGCAGAAAATGTTTCTTTGTCTAGCCTTTCAGTTATGTTTGCAACGAAATGCTTTGTGTTTTTTTTCCCTTCAAGTTCTACCAAAACATAATCTCCATTTTTTAACTCTTCAAGATTGAGGTTCTTTTCGAGTTCTTTTGCTTCAGGATAATCTTCATCGGACAACTCAAACATATCATCAGGGTTTTCATTCATTTCATCGTCAAAATTTGGCAAATCTTCATCACTTGAGTCTTTTCCCTTCTTAAACATCTTTTTTAAGTTTAAACGTACCTTGTTTATTTTCTCTCTTTGTAGCTTGTTCATTTTCTCTCTTTTTAGCCTCAAGGCATTCTCTGCACTATGATCTGTTACTTTTTTCAATCCCTTTTTTTGTTTCCCTTCCATCTTTATCTTTTTCATATTTTCAATTTCCTCTTTTTCTGGGGTATCCGTCATGATTTTAGATTTTCCTTTAGGCCTAGGCTTACATTTGGTATTGCCTTGACTTTTGCGAGCCTCTGCTTTTGGAAAAGGCCTCAACATTTCTGGGGTAATAAGCCGACTGGGGGTTGAAGCTGGCTGCCCTTTGGGGGATGTCGATGGATCGTCCTGCTGCACATCAGATGAGGTCGATGGTTGCTGTGATTCTGATTGTAGGCCTACCTGATGGTCCTGAAGACAAGGTTTAGAGGTGGGAGCAGGACGATCTGTCACATTAGCTGGCAGAAATTCATGGTCCTTAAAAATATCTTGATCTAGTGGGAAAATGCCAGTAACTTTAAATCCCTCGATTATGTTGGCCGGTGTAAAAGCTTTGCTGTAGACTTTTCCAGCAATTTCAGCCACATCATAAATTGTAAGTGGTTTCCCTTGGTTGCCAGGTGAAGTCATCCAGTCGGTAATAGCCTTATGGTAATATGTTTTAAACGGACCAAAGACTGTGCGGTCAAGAGGTTGCATTTTGTGAGAGGTGTGGGGATAGAAAGTGACCATATGCACACCAACTTTCTTAGCTAGAGTGATTGCTCTCACAGAAACGTGGCTCTCATGGTTGTCTAGCAGCAAAATAACTGGGCTCTCAATGGTTGGCTTGGCGTGCTTCACAAAATGTTCAAAGTATTGGTTAAAAATGTCTTCATTGGACCAACCTGATGGTGCTGCTGCTCCAATCGAACCTGGCGGTGCTCCTTTTAGCATGTTACTCTTGAAGTGAACACGGGGAAACACAAAAAGGGGAGGAACGGTGTTCCCTAGGGCATTCACTGCTGCTATCATGCTTACATTCGTACCGCGCTCTGCAGATGTCATACCTCCAATAGCTTTTACACCTTTAGGGGCTAATACCTTAGGTGGGTTCTGAACGGTTGACAGGCCTGTTTCATCTAAGTTGTAAATTCTTTCTTCGCCGAACTGGCTGCGGCCAAGGACTTCAATGTAATTTGCAAAAAATAGACCAACATTGTGTTTGTTGAAAGAGGTAGCCCTAGATAGGCTAGTTGCCTCAGGTTTACGTAATGATAGTTCAGAGGAATGCCGTTGCCTAAAGAGTCTTGTCCACCCCTCTCCAGCTATGGTATCTTCATCCCATTTTGTGGGATATTTAACTTCATTTTCTTTTGCAAACTGGTAAGCGAGTCTGCGTAGATCAAGAATGGTGAGGCCATAATGCATGTAAGCAGCTTGCTTCATATATTCCACTAGCATAGTTTCCTGAGCTTCAGTAAACACCTTTTTTACATCATAATTTGGAGCATATTCGTAGGACGATGCGCCTGAAGCTTTGAATGTAGAAACATGTCTTGCTAGCGCTGACTTGGAGATTCCGTACTTTTCAGCAGCCCCACGAACAGAATAATGGTTCTCCACAACATCTTTTACAGCAGAGATGAAGGCCGCATTACTTGGCTGCTCTCTCTTCTTTTTCTCTTTGCTCCGTGGCATTTTTAAGAGATCCTGGTTTCTGAAAAAAAAATATTTGTTACATGATGTACCTAGGGACACCAGCCTTTGGTGTCCCTAGGTACATCATTAATAACTGTCCCCAGGTACATCAGGGTGCATATCTCTTTATTTATGAAAATGAATCTTTTTAGGTTAGGATTTTGTCAGATATACTAATGTCTAAAAGAAGCTCTTAAAATATACTATTAAGTGTGTACTTACTTTGATTGACAAATAGACGTGATCAGCAGTAAACAAATCCTTCAACTTGGGAGAAAAATTTACTTTTATGAACAAAAATCAATAATATTAAAATAACATTTTAACAGAGTGGTTTAGGTTAACTGGAATGGAGGGAAAGAAAGAACACAAAAAAATGCAGTGTTGCCACTATAGGAACTCAAATTTACCCATTTAAGAAAAAGAAATACCACTACTGTCCCTAGGTACATCTGTCCCTAGGTACAACACCTTCCCCTACTATTTAAAACAAATAAAAATGATATAAAAATTATGAAAATAATATTCGATATTAAAAACTACAATAATATAGATCATATTATTATCTATGTAATGGAAATTAAAACCTGCAAAATCTAATAAATAAAGTAACAAGATTTATGAAATACATTAAGGTAAAGGCTTTAATAGTTCAGGTCATAAAATATGTGTATGTGTCCAAACATATATACTATTATATATTTTTCCAACTAAATGTTAAAATCATAAAACAATATTATTATATTATTCAACGATATCCAAGCGATGTCAATTTATGTGTATCTAATCCCAGTTTATATCTAATTGTTTTTATTCATTAGGTTATTTTGTTTTTGTTTTTTAATGATAAGTTATTCTTATAACTAATCATGGACACCTGGTAGCAACATTTTTAAATTGTATGGTTTTCGATAACAATGTGTGTAAAAATATAAATAAAACAGCGATAGAAATCTTGTTGCATGAATTAATTTAAAACCTTTATAATAAATATCTTAATATTTAAATTATATTCCAATTATAATCTAATGTCTAATAAGTAAAATAGCAATACTTGTATTTACATAAACATTTTAATTACCTCACATATGCCTGGTATTTGGGAATGATGGAATATTTAATCGCCATGAAGGCCAGCTTACAATAAAAACTTCATGTTGTTGTAGTTATAACTGCTTTACGATAAGGATTTGCTTTAGTATATCAACAAAAAATATTCTCAAAATAGGGCACCATGAAGGCACAAGAACTCCATCATAATGCTCACTGTTACGAATGTTGTAGGATTACAATTAATTAACCATGAATTGTGGGTAAACAGTAACTAACTTGTCGAGTGTTCGACTAATACAGAACTGTTATTAAAACTGGCATTGTTAGTTATCTTAAGATATAACGTGTTTATGAAATTTTAAGTAAAATTGTTGTTATTTATATAATATAGACATATTGTTACTGTTCAAGTGAAACATTATCTATTAGGAAATGCAATCGTTCTAATAGTAACGGATTTCTAAATATAGATCATAGCAATATTTACCTAATATGTTTAGGACAAAAGGCACCATCTGCCGTTACACTAACTGTAACATATGGTATTCATTTGAATATGCAAATGAAGTTCTATGGAGAGGTTTATTGTGTAAATTAGCAGTTTAAAGCAAAATAAATTATAATAGCGGTATCATATTATCAACAATATAAAACATAAACAATCTCAAATGTGTGCTTTAAAATTTTATATTGATTAACATAGATAAACAATAATAGTTATTGTATATAATATGTTAACTGTGGAGGCCAAAACACAAACAAAATTATATCATTGAAGTTATTTTAAATATTTGTATTTCTAACTTTCAATGATTCTAGAATACAGTTACCGCCAGGTCACTAGAATACAGTTTAAGTCTCATTGCACTATTATTAAAGCTTGTTAAGATTGATCTCCATACTATATGTATAAATATATACACCTAATAATTCATGTATATAACCGTTTATATTGTTGTAAAATGTATGTATAATTTTAGTAATTTCTATATATATTTTGGTAAATTAGCTGTTTGTAGCTAAATAAATTATAAAATAGGTACCATAATATTATAACCATTAGAATACACAAAACATCTTAAGAAATTTAGTTTAAACAATTATTATTGATTAATTTGGACAAACAAGAGACCCTGTTGACAAGAATAAATTTAACAGAATAAGTAATCAGCTAACCGTCTAATTAAAGAAATAAATATAAGTTGTTTCGAGAGCTACTTGGAAGGTCTCTCAGCTGAAGCGGATACTAACTTTTCGTTGTGGAGAGCTACGCGTAGACTTAAGCGACCTACAGTTAGAGTTCCTCCATTTAGAGATGAAGGAGGGAGGTGGTTACGGCGTGATGACGAAAAGGCTGAATCGTTTGCCAAACATCTTTATGGAGTATTTCAACCACACGCGAGTGTCAGTCTACAGTTAACCTAGCAAGAATGTATAAAAATGAACGTATCAAACTTACAACACCATTTGAAGTTGCTCAAGAAATAGATAAATTAAATCCGAGAAAAGCACCAGGTATTGATGAAATTCCATCAGTTATATTAAAGGAGTTGTCCAGAAAAAGTATAATATTCCTTTCAAATCTGTTCAACGATTGTTTTGAATTTGAATTTGCTCCTGATTGCTTTAAGACAGCAAAAATTAGTATGCTGCTAAAGTCAGGCAAGCAGGCTGAAGAAATAACATCGTACAGACCAATATCTTTACTTTCTGTGGTAGCTAAACTGTGGGAGAAGCTCTTTTACAAAAGGTTGAAGCCATTTATAAAACTACCAGATCACCAGTTAGGTTTCAGAAACCAGCACTCAACTATAGATCAAGTCCATTGAGTTACTGCTTTTATTGAAAGGGGATTCGAGGAAAAGCTATTTTCTTGCGCAATCTTTCTGGACATTCAACAGGCTTTCAACGAGGGGCTTCTTTTTAAGCTTAACCGAGTGGTGCCGGGGAACTATTTCCTTCCATTAAAATCATACCTAACTGACAGGAAATTTAGAGTGATGACAGAAGAATCTGAGTCAGCTCTCTACACAATGAAAGCAGGAGTTCCGCAAAATATCGTTTTAGGACCAATACTTTACCTGTTATACACAGCAGATATTATAACTACAAATAAAACCACAATTTGCCAATGATACTGTCATATTGGCTGTGAATCAATCACATGCTGAAGCAATAGGAAACCTACAGTTAACATTAAATCAAATAACTCAATGGATAGAAGACTGGAAAATTAAAGTTAATGAACTAAAATTTTCTCAAGTGACATTCTCATTACGGCACATAGATCCAGGCTTTAGAGTTTATCTTAGTAACAAACTAATTTCACAGAGTAAATCTGATAAATAATATCTTGGAATGTATCTCGACGTACGTCTTACATGGAAGCATCATATATGAATGAAAGCAACCCAAATAAAACAAAAACTGCCCGATCTGTACTGGTTGATTGGATGAAAATCCCAATTGGCTTTGTACCATAAGAGATTGTTGTATATTTCTATTATTAGACATATTTGGAAATATGGTGCGGAACTATGGGAATGTACGAAACAATCAAATCAATTAATTATACAGCGAATACAAAATCTTATTATTCGTACAGTTACAAATGCATAATGGTACCAAAGGAATGATAACGTTCATGCAGACCTAAACCTGAAAAGTGTGAATGAGGTAATTCAAGACTGCCCTTCTCGGCAGGAAAAGAGACTTTATCGACATGTAAACGTGGAAGCTATCCAACTTTTAGACGTGGAAAGTGACAAAAGACGACTTAAGCGTCATAAACCGCAGGACTTAGTTAATATCTAGGTTTAATACATGTTAACAATTAAATGTTTACCGAAGGATTACCAAAACATTACAAGATGCATCTTCACAGATAAGGCTTCAAAACAATCAACCAAAACAAAAACAATAGACCTCAATCATTAGATTATTCAGAAATCAAAACAATAAGCAACATAAAACAGAAATTAACAGATAACAATTCAATAATCACCAAACAGAAAAAGGAAATTCCCTAGTTATAATGAAATATCAAGATTACACAGCCAAAGCAGAAGAATTTTTTAAATCCAATGACATAGCCAAACTTAAAACTGACCCAACAGCTAGATTCAACAAAAATGTAAAGGATAGAATAAACCAATGAAAACCCATTATAAAAAAATCAGATGCAAGGCAACTTAAAATGATAAAACCTACAGCACCCAAACTCAGAGCGTTACCCAAAATACATAAAATCAATATACCAATAAGACCACTAGTTAATTTCAGGAATGCACCCACATATAACATATCAAGGTTCCAATCCAATATTATAAAAAACAAGACCAAACTACAACCAAATTATAGTTTATTAAATAATCATGATCTAATAAAGAAAATTAGTGATGTAGAGATTAAACACAACTACAAACTAGTATCATTTAATAGCACCCACTTATGTACGAACGTTCATATTGACGAAACCATCATAATTCTGGAAAATAATCTAAAAGAAAATAGCAACATGGAAAAACTGAAATAAATGAATTGATTAATATCTTGAAAACTTGCATCAAACAGAATTATTTCTCATTTAACAATGTAATATACATACAAAACAAAGGCCTAACTATGGGATCACCATTATCCGGAATAATGGCTGAAATATTTCTTTGACATTGAGAACAAATACATAATGAATGTAAAAAACCAATTCCGGAAAAATCTAATATACTATCACAGATATGTTGATGATATATTACGCCTATTCAATGGTTCAACAAGACAAATTGACAACTTCAACAAATATATAAATAAAATTCACCCAAGCCTCAAGATCACTTCAGAAATAGAAACCAACAATAGCATCAATTATTTAGAGCTAACCACCACAAAAATAAATAATAAACACAACTTTAAAATATATAGAAAGCCAACACAAACCAGCTATACTATAAACGCATCTTTGAACCATCCACAATCACACAAAATAGCAGCGTACAATAGCATGATATACCGAGCTCTAACCATACCCATGCAGCAAGGCGACCTAAATAATGAAATGGCAATTATCAGGCATATAGCGCAAAGCAATGGTTTTAAATCTTCAATGGTGGACAAACTCGTACATAAAATACAGAAAAAACTTGATAACTGTAACAAACCTCTACACTGCAACAATAGCGACAAAAAGGCAAAATTCATTCCAATGCAATACACACCAATTTTTGAACAGCAAGTCCGCAATTCTTTCAAGAAATACAATTACAACATAGCCTACAGAACAAAAAACTGTTTATCACATTATTTCAACCACACTAAAAATAACCAAGACCTATACAACAATAGTGGCATATACAAACTAAATTGCAGTGATTGTGATAAATATTACATCGGACAAACAGGCAGAACAATTAGAGAAAGATTTAAAGAGCATATACCTAGCAGCAGAAACAATAGAACTACAAACTCAGCATTCACGGACCATTTAATTGATAACCTGCATTCTTACACCAGCATACAGGATAATGTGTCAGTTATACATAAAATAAATAAACGCCACACCATGAACGTCATTGAAGAATATGAGATTTATAAACACCACAAAAGCAATCCAGAAAAATTCTTAAAAGAAAAATTGAATTTTACTTCCAATTGCCTTTATGATCTAATATTTTGCCAACAGTATAAAATCAAAGAGACAAAGCAAATCTAGTAGGGCACGAGGTACAATCTAATAAGAATAGAACAGAGCTGCACCTTTATCTTTCCAAATCAGTTTTGAAGGAAGTACACTAGAATGAGGTACCTTTTAAGTGTAGCAAATCTGAACAAACCTATTTATTTATGTGACGTGTACAAAAAATGTACGAAAATATGTGTAAATTTATGTGTTGTGTATGTATAAGTGTTAAATTGTACATAGATAGCTGGCCTGATGATGCTGCCTGTGGCAGTGAAACATGTAGCCACATAAAAGGTAAAGAACAAATACTGACTACATTTGACAAAATATAAGTAATATATATATGAATATAATGTTTCAGTTTGTATTCCTATTAATGTTTTATTGTGCAAATTATAATGTTCTATGTTTTTTAATTAGTTGTATATGGAATTTTGCTTACTTATATGAGTTATATGGATTTAAGGTAATTCAAGTTCTCTAACATCATTTAATTTATTATCTATATATATAAAATTCAATGTATGTACGTTTGTCTGTATGTTTGTCCTTTATGCGTTACCAAACCGTCCATCCGATTGCTTTGAAATTTTGCATAGTAACACAGGTTAACCCTGGGAAGGTTTTAGGCCATTTACCGAAGTCCTAGGACATTAGGGCTACGCCCCAGTGGCCCTCAAAGTTTCAATGTTAATCTTATGGAAGGTCAATCTTAAGGAAGAAGAAGAAAGATTTCTTTTGATTTTATCAGTGGCACAAAAAACAGCTGTTCGTATGAAAAGCTTAAAACAACTGATTTTGATCAACAGCTGATTTTGATCAACAACTGATTTGGGTCAAAAAATGAATATAATTTTAGGTTAGGTAAATCAAGCAATGAGCAGAATCCCATTATAATTTACATCGGCCCTCAGGGATACGAATTACAGGCTTTCAAAGTTTCAAATTAAGCAATAGCAAAGCATTGCCGGGTCAGCCAGTTATCTATAATTTCGTCACTTTGTTTATACGGCTTTCATTGTATTTGTACATAGGTGTATGACTTTTACAATATAATTATTTATTCGTTATTTTCAACTATTCTATCATTTTTACACACGCATTATACATATATTGTTTTTATTTATTATTTTGTAGTTTTACATGCATTTAATTTAAGTTTTAAAGTATTCTAAACCTTATATTCTGTAGTTACATACAGTCTCTAATGATTTAAGCTAAACTCGTTCGATATTGACGCTGCCAAATATCCTAAATTTTACAGCTATGCCGGGAATAACAGACGATTTGTAATCCCTCTTTTTTTAATTGGAAGGACCTCAATAACAATTATTTAATAAACAAATTTGTTTCCATTATATAACGGACTTCTTGGTTGCATCATTTCTTAGTTCATACTTATTTTCTTATTGTTGGAAAAAAACTACAATAAATCATTCAAATGTCAGAATTTACTAAGACAATTATATTAGTAAAATTTAAAAAAATAAAACACCTGTTTTACATTATTGAAATTTATTTGTATCAATGTATATATTTTACATCCTGTAATTTTATTTTTTCTTATATATATCAAACTTATCTTTACAAATCCGCCCATTTTTAACAATTAGTTAACTTGTTTTTATAGGCCTAATCAAGTAAAACCTTGTCAAGTACATGAATCAAAATTATGGAAAAATAACTATTTTGAACATGATTAATCATGCAAAAGCAAAGAAAAAATGCAAATAAACATAGTACTGGATTTGTTTTGCTTTCAAACTATCTATATGAGTAAAACATATTGATCTCAAACTTTGTATTCCTCTATATTTTATGTAAGCGTTTATCACTGAACGAACAATCAGAAAGTTCTAGTTTAATATTTTCAATAGGGCAGAAGTTTAAAATGTTTAATGTAAAATGTCTAAAAAATCTCTAACTTTGCAAAAACATTTAAGGATACCAAAATATTAACTTTTTTAAAGACAAACACAACTGTTTTTGTTTTTCGTCTGTTGTTCAAAGGATAAGATAGATATTGGTAAACAAACTAAAAATGTATGACACAACCGGTGTAGATCTGACACAAACATAAGGATGAAAAACTAAGTTTTACAACTTAGATTTATGAAATTGTTTGTATATACATTGTAATCGTGGTAGTTCATTTAATATATCTATCAGCTAAACAATTATATAAGAACGATTGTAATACATATGAACATAAGGTTTGTATTACATCTTTGAAACAAAGTAAGGACACTTTGACGCCACTAGAATCAGCTGTCGCAAAGTTTCTTTGCAAAGTGCTTTATTGGTTAAACTTACAGAATTACATTTTGAATTTTTAAAAGGCGAAACCATTGAATGGTTATCTCCCGAAAATAGGAACGTATTTATATCATTTGCATAAATAAATTAAATAAATTGAGTTACCAAAAATCTCACACAGGTAAGAAAATGTAACGTTTAATTTATACACACATTTTAAACTAGTTGGCAATAACAATACGTAATACAATAATAATAAAATTTACTTATAATACATAAAATCATAACTAAAATACGAGAAAATTTTAATAGTATATTTGAATGTCACAAATTACATTTAACGATATCGAAACATTAACACCATATTAATGTTCTCTATATGTCAATCATCTGTACGCAATTTATAGGCAAAACCTGTTACAAAAGTGCTTTAATTTTCTACACTCCGAAAAAGGAGCTTGATGGAAAAAATTACTACAGTATGGTCAAAGTGGAAGGGCCCTTTCAATCATCTAAACAAAAAATGAGTTAAGACAGAAACGTACTCTCGACGGATTCGGCGGTTTGAATATATAAATGGTGAAACAATATATTTAATTGGTCAGAATTTACTATTTTTTTACCTCTTTCCACTTTTCTTCCCTTTGCATAAATACGGTCAAAATAGACACAAAGTCTTATGGCACTACACACTTCACGTTAGGCTGTAAATGTGATTCTGCCATATCAGCTAAGTGTGCCTTAGTATCTCCCTGTATCACAAAGTGAAACAAATCTCAAAAGAACGATGCAAAGTCTGTACGGGTGAACACAGAATGTCTTCAGGTTACGGATTATAGGGAATTTATTTTGGTTGGATTTATGAGCATTTCTGTAATCAGTACATACAAGAAGGTTCACCATTGTTGGTGATCAGTTTTAAGTGCTTTCAATATTCCTAAAAGTGCAACTGCTTATACGGAAGCAGCTTTTGTTTATAGCTTCAAAAAATAACACAAAATGCTTCTTTTGACTCTATTTTCAAGTTTATAATAATCAAGGAAACGTATATTACTTATATTTAACGGTTGCGGTAAACTCATTTACTCCTGGCAGTAAACAATATAAAGAGTGTTTCTTGTAGGTAAATCGACTGCGACTAAATTTCGAATTATCTACGGAGCAACAAAAAATTTTGTATTTACATACATACGAGGTAAAAAAAACAAAAACACAGACTCTCAAGGATACCGATAGTTCTGATAAAATGAGGAGAATTTGTTGTTTAAGTATCGTATTGTTAAAAAAAGGATAGTAAAATAATATATCATTCGTAGGGTGCTACAGGATCGTAAGTTACACTTATGCGACAGTTGTCTACTTCAAGTGAGTGATGTCTCACCCGTATCAACAATCGGACAACAAATAGTTCTAGAAGAAAAGTTTATGTCACAAGACGAAGAGATGTGTTATGAACAGAATTAACACCTTTTAAGAACAGATAACCTGGCTGAAGAGTTGTCTATGGAGCAAGTAAATTCGTGATCGAACAAGTGCTCCGTATAATTGAAACATCAAGGTACACAAACAAATTAAAAAAACAAACGAGTATTAATTTAATGTACATTATTCCCAACGCACGGGCTAAAAATTCAACAATTACATTTATTAAGCTTGCACTTGTACTTCTGTCTATCACCGCACCGGCTCTCAAATATAATTGTTGAATTTTTAACCCGTGCGTTGGGATTTGTGTACCTTAAATTAATACTCGTTGGTTTAAAAAAAATTTTAATTGTGTTGTGTAATGTATGTTGTGTAAAACTTAATGTGATATTTTGACGTGCATTAAAATAATGCTAATTATTGTTTATGGATTTTAAAAGTGACTTGAAAATGCCTGATCGAAAGGCGAAACGTACGTTGTCTCGCTAAATATAGAGACATTAAACAGGACTGTGAGCAGCACAAGAAAGTGATACACAGGTATTTATTAAATATTTATAGCCAGTCCAGTAAGGCAAACAAACAAAAAAGTAAAAATTTATATTATTATATTATATAAGTTGATTAATATATTTCTTAGTTATAATACATAGAAAATATTTGTTTTCTATATTTTAAAATGAGTTAAAAAACTATGCCGAAGTGTTTGAGTTTTATTTAGTCACATAAAAAATTTTGAAGATGTTATTGAATTATACATTTTTTTAAGATTATTGGTTTTATGTTTGTTAGTGGTAATTATTAATGGATGCTATTAAAATGACACATTAGATAAAAGTATTGTTATTGCCTTCATTATTTATTCAAACGACAGATTGGTTGTCATTAGTAAATTGGAGAATATATTCGTCATTTAAAATAACTAATAAAATATTGATTTACACGAATTGTTATAGTACCTAAATAACTGACAAATACTAGATATATTTAAAAATTATTTGTTGCTACATCGATTATAGAAATTTCATTTTAGCTTGACAAGCCAGTGACGATTTTCCTGATTGCTAGTCGGCCACATATTTGCAGATTAGTCAGAAATATGACTATTCATCAGGTAATTTGAGTGATTTAAATCAAAAACCCCTTCCTTTATTTTAATTACATCTTAAATTTGGAAATTAAATTTACATTATGAAATTACATTTGATGTTATTTTACATTTTTCACAACAGTAACTACAGTTAAATATAAATTTTATTTTATAAAATTGGTTTGTAAATACTTTTTTTACAATAATATATAACAAGAAATGACACTTCTAACGAGACAGTTTTTATAAATTACATTTACAACTATAAACACACAAATAATAATACTGTGTAGTAAATTCAAAAAATCTGCATAAGTTGAGAATAAGTTTAGATCCAATCACATCAGAACACTCTACTTCAAACGAGTAGGCTAACACAAAAAGACTAGGCTGTAGCTTGTATAAACTAAGTGTAATTAGCGTAGTTAGTAGTGTATGGTGTTCACTAGTTGCCTATCAACTAAATTACTAGGAATATTGTTCTGAAAAGTGCTAAATAATTTTTATTTATTATTAACTAAAGTAAAGAAACAAAACTGATCTTCCATTAACATTTAGGAATAGCAATACATTTTAAATGTTTGTATTAATCTTACAGAAAAACTTTTGTTAAATATCTATTTTCTAATAAATTTAAATATCGTATCATAAATGTATAGTGATGCAGCATTATTTACAGTAGTTATAGTTTAATATTTATACATCTTTTTGTGTACTAGATATGTTGAATAATCTAATAGATTAATTGGTATATTAACCTGGATTGCAGCATAGACGCATGCATTCATAGTAGTCTGCTTACTTTCAGTTGGCAATACCTGGGAGGATATTTCGTCTCAGTCTGTTTTCTACAGAATTTGTGTTTTTACATATTCGGGTTAGATAGAAACTGGTAAATCTTTTAAGTCAGTTAGTTATAATAAATTCGTTAAGAGTTTTTAGTTCTTTGTATTTTTTACTAGTAAAAATTGTATTTTTAATATAATTTGTATCGTTGTTGATAGTGTGTATAGGGAAGTAGATTTAAATATACTATTATAGTAATGGTATTTATTATTATCACCTTTCCAAAAATAACTTTTTTTTATAATGGTAAATACAATTTTGAAGAGTTACATGAACAACAATATACACATCAGAAATTATAATTTCTCACTGTGCAATCTAGAAGAAATTGAAAATGTTTTTTACTTTGTGGCTAGGTGTCCAATTTTGAGAGAGATAGGAATAGGATGGTTTAATTTTGGTAACACAAAACGAGCAATTAATTAATGCGAGCAAATTGTGTTAGTATTTTTTAATTTTTTTTTATAAAACCATTTTTTCATTAATGCATCCGTTCATATATATATATATATATATATATATACAAAAAAAATATTCTAACTATACAGTATAAAAAAAATATATAAAATAATAAATTACTAAAACCTTAAACGATAAAAACATTTTGAAGATTTACCTTTTCAGAACAACTTAAGTCAGCATAATATAAAACTATTTTCCAGAAACACAACTAAGCTTTGAAAGTCCAAATGTTTAAGCAATTTAACATTATTGTTTATTTAACTCCTTTATGAATTTTATTTTTCGAAAACCGTTTAACAATTGAAATCACACATTATATTATTATTTCAATAAAAAAATAAATAGGTAATATTATTCGATAAAAAATTGTATTAATATCAAAAAAGACAATTTGGAAGCATAATTCTTTTAGTAGTACCAAAATTAGGAGATTGAATGTACCTTCTATTACAGTAGATTCAACATTTTAGTTTCATTCGACATCACACAGCTTATGTATTTATTTATCAACGGCAATGCCAATACGACAATACTTGTAGAAGATGGTAGATTAAATACATAAAATGCTCTTGGATAAACGAGAGAGTATTAAATAAAACAAGAACGGAAACAAACAAATTACAATGATTGACACAGATGGAACAAAATACACCAATGAATTGCAATGATTGCATTGTGATGCACCTACACATGTTATCACATTTATAACTCTTCGACACAAATTTTTTATATAAACTAATACATTGAATTTATAAATGTAGTCACAAATTTAAATAAAGCTACTACAATTAAGCTGGATTTACACAAGCTATGATGTGTAAGGTTTTCTTGGTGCTGAAATTACAGTAGTTCTGTTGTTAAAGTACAAGTGGTTTCAATCAAATTAATTATGGTGTTCATGATAGATATTATGTTGATGATAGAATTATGGTGTAATTCAAGTTCATAATTCAATTTAAGTTTCAGAAAAACATCTTAATTTCAGTTATGTAGAATAAGCAATTAGATAAATTAAATGACAAATATTGGCTTATGAAACCAACCTACGAAAAAACAAAAAGTTCTTATCAAGATTTGCAGTAAAGGGCGATATATTTTATACTAAATAAGATAAAGAATAATAACAATGCCACAGTAAAAAGTACAAGTTGCAATTTGGAACAATCATACCTAGGTATGAAATAGTCTTACCTTTCGATACAATAAATATATTAAATTAATTATTTATCATAAAACATATATTTTGCTTTGTAATAACTAAGACGGAAAAAATTCTCATGATGGTACCCAAAAGGTGATAATAATAATTTATAGCTATATATATATATATTATGAACACATTCGGTTAGTTTTGTAATATTAAATATAATAGTTATTTGATAATTATTTTAAAAAAATTATAAGTAGAAAATAACAATAATTTTTAAGTTACATATTTCATTATTGTTCATAAAAAAAAAAACAGGTGTGAGCTGTTGGATAAAAAGGGTTTAATTTAGAACTTCTAATTATCCGATGGTGAAAAAAATCCAATTGAGGGTTTTAGTGACTGGAATCTGAACTTAAAAATATTGTTAGGAGACATTTCGTTTTTAGTAGGATAATTCTTGCTATAAAAACAAATACTGAATTATTTTGAAATGGGGCGGTAAGAGTTGAAATTATTTTAATTGGCGTGAACTAACTGTGAAGAAAAAAGAAAAATATATTTTAACAAAGGAGCCAGGAATTGTATGGTCTGGTAACAAAGTAAATCTGGCTACCAAGTAAAATAAATGCCGCAGTCAGACTGTTAATAAAATATTTCTGGAATAAGTTTCCTCTTCATGGTGCATTATATTAAGAAACACCTGTTGTTGAAATAACGAAATTGGAGTCAACTCCCAAGACAACAAAGGAGAAAACAAGAAGATTGTGGTTGTGAATTTGTAAAAGGTTTTGAATGTTTTTTGGTAATTATTTAATACATATTTTATGAAGATATATTACATAGTAATTAGCTTGCTTTTATTGACGATACATTTAATATTTTTTTTATAATAAATGTTTGCTAAGATTTTCAAATTTTAAATTTGTTGGTGATTAAATAAATGGAATCTTGTTGTTTATGTAAGTATAAACAAACCAGTTTCGTTCTTTTAATATGTAATATTTGAGATCTAATTAATTAATTATATAATAGAATAGCAGTTTATAATAATGTATCATATAATAATAATTTAAACTGGTATGCATTATCGTTTTGCAAAGTTTATATACGGGGAATTATTTATTGGACATTGAAAGCAAATAACTAACTTAACAATATAATATTATGTATTATTATTTGTACTATATGTATTATTACATTATTAAATGACAGGTAGAATATTAATAGGAAAAAAGTAGGTTACTCCATTAAATGATTTTTAGTTATGTATTTTCAAACTGTTTCATTAAAAAAATCTAAAATCGTTATGAAATAAAGCCACGTCTATTTAATACATTTTAAAACTTAAAAGGTTTCTTTAGTTAATTAATTAATTTTTGAATACCGTACATGTATTATGAAACAAAATTGTCAGGACTTATATGAATTATTAATAATCCGATAATAGCAGGCCTACATAAACACTGCTAACAGAAATAAAATTAATTCTTATTATACATTTAAAAAAAATTATAATAATAATAAATAATTAGCTAAATACACAATCTTTAGGCACATTTATTTATATTTCAATAAGCCACAAAACAATTTCGCTACTTCTCTACAATCTCTTTACGATGTGGTTTATTACGGTACAAAATTTCGATCACTACTGCACAGCAAATTTCAGATAATTTTGGTCTTAATATAAATGAAAATAGTCAAATATTATTGAATTAAATTTAGTTTTGCTGTGGCCTATAACATAAAATATCTTCTATATAAAGCATTGTGTAAAGCATTTTAAATCATACCAACAAACCCAAATTAAATCAATATTCTATGTTACTGATTCATTGGGTACAAATATGTTTTCAAAACACGTGTGTTATACATTAGTTATACTACGGATACATTTAAATATGCAGTATTTTCACGTACAAATATAAAATAATACGTTTCTGCCAATCTCCCGGCTTTTGGGTAACATCATGTTGTGCTTTGTACCAATGATTAAAAATAATGATAATAAATGCTGAAGAAAATACGAAATATCTCATAAATTGAAATGAGTTCGTTGAATAAGATGACTTATAGAAATAACTTTAGATAACTGAATTTTTGAAAAGTACCTCCTAATATTTTCACTTCATTAAAAATAAAAAGTGTAAATAAATACAAACAAGTTTTAACCACACAAAAAACCGGCTGTTCCTACTGAAATTAGTAATAATAAAATAGTAGCCTATTTTATGATATAGAAGATATAGACAATTTAAGGTGTTTTAAGGTTTCTAACGTGATTGATAGACAAAAGGAATAAATTGAGTTTAATTGCTAAGGTAATTTTACATGTAAAAATTCCATAGGTACATAATTAAACATAACTTTTTTTTGCATTGTCTACAAGATAAATGAGTATACACGTTACCTTTACTAATGGTTAAGTTTGCACAAAAGTTTTAACATTTCAATCTCTTGACAATGATTAAGTACCTTCGCTTTCTTCACATAACAAATAACTTTGTTTTTTACATTTTACTACTTTTATGTAAATTATTTTAAATAAAATGTAATATTTTATTAATTAAATTTGATATAAGTAAATAAGTAATAATATTTAGACTGCAATAATATCAACTGTCTACTGTTTTTAGTCACGTAACAACCGTAGGCCTACACACATTACAATCTTTCCTAAAAATACAAATGAGAAATAATCATTTTAAAAATAATTTAATATTATTTACCAAATTAAAGACTTAAATTTTATCCTTATAAATTGTAGTAAGTTTTATTCAATACCTCGTTATTTATCGACATATTATAAATGTTTGCTTCAATATAAAAGGTGCGATATTAAAAAAAAAATCTATTTAAACAAAATTAAAATTGATTTATCTAGAAATTTTTTTACATTCCCTCCAATTTAAAATACCAGCCAATGTATTTTTTTTTAATTCCTTAAATAGAATTTAATAGGTATATTTCAAATAATTTTTAAACAATACAATGTATTTTCAGACTTTTCCTTTTTTAAAGCCGTATGGAGAAATACACTGAAAACATATTCCCTGATGACTGCAGTATATCAAAACCATTTGTAAACAATTAAATTCAGTCGGATTTTACGGTCCGAGAAATATGGCTACAAGTCAGTTAGAAGAAGCATAATGGGTTAACAAAATACTACTTATGTATAAATTTTATTTTAAAATAATACATTTAAAACTAGTTTGATTGGAGTATTTAAACAATATTTGATTGATTATTAAATTTTAATTTGCATAAACGTATATTCTCTATTAAACAATGTCCAGACACTGCAAACGATATTCACAATGCGTGTTAAATTGTATATAATAATATTATAACTTCATGCCGAATGTTTTGTTTAAGTTTGTGTTAATTGTGTTGTTATTATTTAGATTATTTAAGAGGAAAATACATATAACATTATAATAATTTGTTTTCTCCATTCCTTATATTGATAGTATATTAATTCAAATAAAAGACTTACCGATTCAATATTCCGATTTTCGTCGTTTAAACGACGGCCGTTTCCGCTATTCGTCCATTTTCAAGTTCTAGTCCGATTTCCCTTCGTCAATAATTTTTGTATAAACACTTACACATCATTACACATGAAAACACTTCACTTATACACGAAACATTTACACGCACATTATGAATTAAATTTTGATTCATAAATCATTATGAGGTACGTCTGCTCGATGTAGATAGGTTATGGTATCCCTAATCTACGTAGGGGGGGGGGGGGGGGGGTGCTCTAGTTGTGTTAACACAATGTCATATAACGCTTTGGAATTGAATTTTAGTTTCTCTTTTAATAACGAGTTACGGACAATTTTGAAATTCCTGTATACAGTATTTCATACTTTTTTGATGAGTTCATGAAATTTCCCTTCTTACACCGATGCAATATTTTATGTGTGTAATCTATACATGAGTAGCTATGATCCTGTTGGTTGATGTGCTCGGTAAACTTAGACAAGCTTCTCGTATGGTCCATGTATTGTTTGTCTGAACAGTATTGAAACCAACAGTAGTATCAACTATTTATACCTTACAATAACTAGAAACACAGTTTCAAAACATATAGGAAACCAACCCAAACTTCCATCATACAATCCATTCCTTATCCAATCGCCGGTTTCACACAAAATGGCATCCTGCAAATAGTCTAATATATAGATTAAGAAATGCCCATATAACTGAAACAGATTTCCAAGAAGAACTAAAATCTATAAAATATATTTAGGTTATGACTTTTCGATGGTAAATAAATAGTTATATAAACAAATCAGGAAATTCAGATTAAATCAGTTAACTTTACAAAAAAGTTATGACAAATGTTTGGTTTTTAATTATTACAAGGGTCTAGAACATTTACTTGGAAATGTGCTTCACAAACAAGGCTACAAGGTCGCTTATAAAACTACAAATAGTTTACAGAATCGTGTAAATAAAATAAATAATTTGAAGAATAAATATGGTAACATGGAATATACCAGCTATCGTGTAAGGACTTCCCAAAGACGTACATAGTTCTAAGTGAAAAATTAATCTACAAAAGATTTAGAGAGGATATTATTCCTTCAGCCACTTGTTATACAATGTTTATGCTTGTAAGCAGTGATTATACAATAATCTCCTATTTACCCTACCACATCTGTGTAGATTGGTCAACTGCTGATTTGAAAAATGTATTGCTAATAATATGTTAGGTTAATATCGACGTAGTAATTCAACACACTAGTTCCTTTAAAAGTTTATTTTAACAACTTTTAGGAGTTAAACCTAATATATTGGAAAAAAAACATTTACTATGATTTCCCTTTCTAAAATTTATGATTGATAATAGTAATTCTTTGTTATTGAGGAAATTATAAAATACGTGTTCTGTAATGGCAATGGGGATGGCGTGTAAAGAATGAAGGATTTACATCAGGGTTTTAATTCATATTCACATATAAGCAAAAATATATAAAATATATATTTTTGGAGGGTGCACAAATAATATAAAACCACATTTCATATTTTTACAATTGTTTAATTGTTTTTTGTTGTAAACTTTAAGATTTACGAAGGTTTAAAACGTAAGTTAAATATCCTGCACTTTACTGAAAGTGGAAGCAACTATAAAGTCGATTAGTTCCGCAGCTTAACAAACTGTTAATACAAGTTGACAGGAACATAATTATACTAACCTAATCAATGACTCTAGAGTTTTAATGGAAATGCAAAACTGTAATTGAGTTCTAACAGGATTTACCGATACCATACAATGATCTAACTTACTAAAGGAAAGTAAACTAATAGGTAAATACTTCAAGAAATTTATTTTGTATTTAGGTCTATGTAATATGATAATTATTTACATTATATCAGTTATTGTAAGTGGGATTACATTGTAAACAAGGTATTTTTGATTGTTTATTAGTGCTATTAAACACAGACATTCGTGTGTTTATTATTCAATAATTTATTACAATACTTTTTGCAAGTGATTATTATATTTGTCTTAATTTGTACACATATACTATAATGAATAACACATTATGTATTAGTAGATAGTGTGGATACATTTACATTAATAGAATATTTAAAATCAGATGCTAAAACTCAGGCAATAAAAACACTAATTGTAATAAGTATTTTTAAAATTATTTTAGCCGTTTAATTCATCTAGGAGAAACTATGGTAATATTTTTAAATGATTAAATTATATTCTTATTTATCAAACTTTTGTTCGTTCTGGTTACTCACTAAACTAATAATTTTAAATAAGTAAATATCAAAACGTACCTAATTCCATGAACCAGCAATTTAAAAAAAATATCGAACTGGCATTTTAAATAAAAAACAAACACAAAATATTATAGTAAACTTTCCAGTAGTAATAATAATGCATTTTGTTGCTAATGATAAGAAAATAATACTCATTCAATTAATGATAGCAATTAATAACCATCATATTAATAAAATATTATGGGTTTATAAATATATTCCATTGAAAATTGTTAAATTAATATAAATTAAGCATTGATATTTTTATTTTATTTTTATTTTTAAATAACACATTGATTTAAACATTTTAATTTCTTATCATCTGCCATAGACAGTACTACTTTAAATATATTTTAAATTTTGTTTTCCATATTCCGCATATTTAATGATTGTTTGTTTATCAACTCTAGTAACCTATTACAAATGAAGAAATACAAGTAATAAAACATTATGATACAAAGTTGAGTAATTTTAAACAGCAGTTAGATAATGCTAATTCACTAATTGATGAAATATCAATATTTGCCACAACTAATATAAAGAGATAAAGCTGCCGAAATTATTTATAAATTATTAATGAAATATGTATTTATAAAACCGTTAATAACGTAGTATAAACATTAATTATTTATAAGTATATTATACATTATTTTCTTAAGACTTAACCTGAATCTATATGTAAATCATAAATCAGGCAACGCGATGAAAGTTGTTAAATATTATTATTTAATGCAAATAGCAATATATTTAATAACACTTGATACTCAAAATGAGACTTAGTGCAGTTTTGTTGCTTAAGACTTTAAGCAAAACTAGGTTATAAACTGAAAGTCCGTACTTGTTTTTTAAAAAGTTATCGCCATATTTCCACCTCCATATAAATTACGAAAATAAATTTAAATGCAAGTTCAAAGAAAGATAAACAGTATATTTATATATTTTAAATTGTTTTCAGAGTTTTATTTTTTATTTTTCTCATGTAATGTACTAAAGTTGTTATTTCATAATGTAACTATGTTAATCTTCTGTGAGTTTTAAGGTTGTACAGACAATATCGATACAATAAGGTTTGGTACATACTTTTTCGACTATGAATGTAATTACAAATAGTAATTAAATTTATTTACTTGTCAGTAAGCTGTTGTAGTATCCAACGGTCTCATTTGGGATAATTGTGTTTCTTTCTTATTAAAGAAAGGGTTGTGAGAGGTTTCCCGACTGCTGTGGTAGAAAGGTAATTATTATTGTATAGTGAAGTATACGTGTTTAATTTTATGGAGTGGGTATGTTAGCTGCACTTAGTAATTTTGCTCTATTGTGTGGTGTAAATAAGAAACCCCTTTATTTTATCTGGCGCTATTCCCGACCCATTTCCCAATAAACAGCATTCCCCAAGCATACAAAATTAGTTTATAATTAATTGTTTTTCATTGTAAAAAATAAGTTTTGTTAGTTTTTTTTAATTTATAGATAAGATTGCATAATATATTATAAATATTCTTAAAAATATAATTTAGTTTATTGTTAATATTTATTGAAACATGTTTCACAAATAACCATGGCTATAAATCTATTCTACAATCAATAATGCATTAATGTTACTATAGAAAGAAACATTGCAGCGCAACCCCAGTTTATAACCTGCACTTTACGATGCTATTAAAATTTACATATGAGAATATATTAAATAAATATGTGTTATATATGCATTTTGGAAATGTGTGGTAATCATTCTAATTTGTCTACTGTTAATACATGTTAATATAGATTTTTTTAAAATAATATATTGATTTATTACATTTATTAGTTTGATCTATTTTATTTTATTTCTTACTAATTATTGTTTATCAAATATACATTAATCAACATTCATATAGTTCTACGAATAATAAAATAAGTAAATTCTTTAGCTTGCAATATAAACAGTTCAAATGCTGCAATATGTATTACGATATCATTTCTAACTTTAATTCAATAACTTTAATTTTGTGATTGATACATTTTATAATATATGTACTGTTGTAGATAATTTTGGTTTGCTATATAAAACTACATGGTATAAACAGTTTAGAGGATTTTTAACCGAGGTATTATGTTATAATAGAGTATAAGACAAAATAGTTAGAACAGTTCAGCGAAAACTCTAAATTCATATCGCTTTAAAATTGACCTATTTACAAATAATAAAATTTATTTAAATTTTGTATTTTACCTCATGCAAATTTTATATTTTATTTCTTAATCTTAGGTAGTTATTGTTATTCTTATGTACTTAGTTATTATATATAATAACTAACTGTTTTATTTGTTGAAAAATACACAAAACTATAACTATATTTTCTTATTTGGAAAAAGATGTTGTTAAATTACAAATTAACGAAATTTTCAACCTACTAATTAATAATTGACTAGAAAAAATCGGAATATACAAATCACTGAGTTTAAATTATTATGTCATTGAGACATTCAAATTTAAGATTTGTTCATATATATAGTCCTACTATGTCACAAATACCTAAAACTATGTACATACATTTATAGCGATTAGGCATTTTTTTTTTATTTTCCACACACTGTTTAGGCAAACATTAATTTGAAATATATTTTTAAAAAAACATTTAATACAAAATAAACAATTTAAATACAACATTAAAATATATTTACATATCAAAAATGCATCTAGCTATAAATAAATAATATTCTATCTTTATTTAACATTCAAAATTTGAGACACAATAACAATAAATGTTTTCCTTTTCATCCGGCATAACTTTAAACGCTTTGTAACAGCAGTAATAAGAAGGATCGAACCAACTATTAATTAAACATTTTGAAAATACATATTCGGAAATTTGAAGAAACTTTATATTTAATAATCATACTAATAAAGGATTAATACATAATACTATCGATCGCTTTATAAATGTTTAAACAAAGATACTTCATTTAAGAAATAGAGGCGAAGATTTTATCTACCCCGGTTTTGCCCGGTTATATTGCTGTAACTGATGTAGATACAATGTTATATCACATTAAATATAGTATACACTTAAGCCCTTAACACCACAAGTTCCAGTAACTTGAGGAAAGTTACCCTCCCAACTTGGTATTTGTGTAAAGTTAGCAGTTTGGCTAGAACCGTAAAGACTTGTTCCCTCATAAACTATTGTTTTTAATAAATACCAATGAGAAAATTAAATAAAATGATATCAAAAGTTAACACATAAATATGCATGCATTACTTTTTAATTATTTAGTGTGTCATAACTATATGAGCATAACAAGTTACAGCAATAATTGTATTATAGCCTGAACATATTTAGAAAATTATGAAGGTGAACTAATTTAAACTTATTATGAAGGTAAATAACATTATAATTTAACTATTGAATGTATTTTATAAAACATCCTTTTAAACCAAGATTTTTGTTCGCCGCCTTGGCTGCAGTACCACCAAACTGTCAGGAGAACTTACTCGTAAATAGGGTGCATATAAAATTCCGTGGGAGTAAAAGCCATGTCTTAAATAAACTCCTGCTACATTAAAAGATTGACCTTGCACTATGTTTTTATTGTTATGGGAAAGCATACCTAGACGGAAAACTGCAGTCGTTTAAACTGAAAATATTAGTCAAAAGGAATCAAACTGATTAAGGGTACACCAAATTTTCTCGTGCACCACAGTATGTGAATATAGTTGCTTGAATCACATTAATAAGGCTTTATCGAGAAGTGTGATTACGTTACAAAATATCGGAGAGATAAAATTGCGCAGTAACATTATTGGAGTTCCAACTTTGAGACAGAGGTTTTGTGGTGGAATTCCTGGTGGGTTAAAGTCTGAAGGAACTCTACAGAATAGTGACGAGCTGCCTCCAACTCAAACAAGTAGTCTACATACTGATATTTCAAAAACTCTAAAGAATTTGTTTTGAATACATAATCATTAATTCTGTCAGCGGAGTCGATCTTTTTCATTTGTTTTATTACTACAGTATTTTATACCATGACCAATCTATACACATCGAATAATTATTTATCTTATTATAAACACATTAATGACTTCCCTTTCGGTAACACATTCAATTTCACATCACTCTTTTACAATTAAAATTCTGTAAAAAAAATACGTCTATTACACTAACTAGGTAAGTTCATATGGTTTTGTTCTTGTAAGTCTCCTTTTTGTGGATATATGTAGAGTAGTTTGTATTTAAAGGTTTTCAAATTTTGAGGTATATATTGTGAAATGAAATTCCTGGATGTTTAAAGTGTAAATTAATTCTAAAGAGTAGTGAACAGCGAACTCCAACTTAACCACAGAGTGTACATATTGATATTTCAACAACTCTGAAGGAAGTTGTTCTAATACAGAATTTTTAATGCTGGTTGTGGTGTCGTGCTTTAGCGATAGAATAGCTGTCACCTTATATCAACTAAAATTGTATTTGTTTTGTTTGTTCGAATCTGGGTAAATATTTTCAGTCAAAGCTTTTAAGTCTTTGACAGTTATGCAAAGATTGTTTGAAATGACTACCTTTCCTTTTCATTAAAATTACCATTTCCGATTTGAAAAATCCCCTCAAGAAAGTTCAAGTTTGAGATGGGCCCTCATGTTGACTTGCAAGGTTAGGACTTGGATCTTTGGCATCAGGTTTGATTATTTAAAGCACGCTATTATCTCATCAGCACTGGTTCCCCGAAATCTATCCAATGCTTCTGGTCAATCCTTGTATTCATGGTGACCTCATCCAATACAATCAACTTACACCCCTAAGTGTATATGCTGTATCATTCTGCTTTGAAATATTGCACAAAGGGTTCTTGGTAAAAGTTAAGAGGAAGTTTGAAGATACAGTCTCCGCTATACCAGAAGAAATTGCGGATACAGCAATTTTCTTTTTTACAATTACGGCAGGAATCAACAGAATGATTGAATACGTTTTTGCTGTTCCACCTGGAGCATCCAGAGCCCAGATTTTGCTGTAGACAACATTAATAAAGGCCTCTGAGCCAACCTCATTGCAGTCTGTTTCTAGTTTATCTATTTACAACCTCTGATAAAGTATTAAAAAAAATAACAAAACTCACTAATAACACAATTGTTATGTTTGTACTAAAAGAAATCTATAAACAGATGGTCCAAAAAACTAATAAAAACGTAATAAACTTTGTAGGGAATATAACTGAAAAAACACAGGAAACGACGTTAAACTACTGCTGAACTGTCACAACGAAATGAGGCAGAATATGGAAAAAAATATTAAACAGAAATAAAAGCTAATTTCAAATGTAGAAAGAAGAAATATTTGAACCAGATTGTAAACAGTACTTTGTGAACAGACAACAAACAAAACAATAAAAACAAACTGAACTAAAATAACTAACTTATACATTAATATAAATAGCCTTTTGTAAAAACTCATCTAAATGTTACGTACGGTTAATAGAAGCTGAAGTAGTAAGAAAAGAACAAAAAACACTTACAGTAGCAAGTTATATAAATATACGGTAATTTTAAAACTGATCTTGAATAATTTGAAAAAAATATAATGGCAATCATATTAAAGTAGGAGAGAAAAATTAAGACTTAGTTCAGGTATTGTAGTAAATACGATACAACACCAATAACTATCGTAAAACAGTAAGAATATTGGCACCAAAGCTTTTTTAAAACATTGTTGCTAATGTATTGTAGTGAACATATATTAGCAGCAATAACGCGATAACGTAATCATTATAGCAGGTATTACAAATTGAAACAAAACAAGAGATCAGGTCGACGAAAATAACTGTACTGTATTCAAGTAGACCAGCTAATGAGGTAATTTGACATGAGTTCTGTTCTCCGGAGCTTTGTTATCAGTAAACTTTAAAGTGGATTGTTTATTGACCGGTGGTCAGCTTAACTATATGGAAAAACAATAATTTCTATTACTTTAATTTATGTACAAATTAAATTTTTACTTAAATGTGACAGTACTTGATTATATGTGATATAAGCAGTTACATTTTTGTAGTATATCAATAGGTATTGTATAATATTTATCAAACTATATTTAATAAGTAACTATGAAATATGTACAGTGCTCAAAGAAATCAGATGATTGATACAATTACTCATTTCAAATCCAATAACACACTGTAGAACTTTTGTCAGGGGAAACTTATTCTCTCACTAAGTAATTATTAAGATCATAGGAAATTTTGAATATTTTAATTGTAATTTATAAACATACATTTTGTTAATACTAAGGGTCACAAATATTTAAAGATATGAAAATGTCTCATGCCAAGTTATTGCCAGTTTTTAGTAGATTTCTTTTAAAATCATCTTTTCTATCAGTAACATTTAAAATAGTTTAATACAACTTATTGTAATATGACATAAGTGAGTTATGTTAATCTGAGGTTATGAATTAATGTTGATTTATTCTTTAGACAACAGGGAGACATTACAAAAACATTATTTGTATAAACATTGAAATTTATACTTCATATATATATTGAAGAACAATAAAATTTCTATGTTTATCTAAAGTTGAAATATGGGTCAGGAAAGATACGTGGAAAAATATTAAAAAATTTCATTTTTTCATGGGACATTTAAAAAATTTGCCACCAAACAATTTTTAAACTCTTTAATGAAAATCATATTTTGTTTAATTCTATCAGCTGCTTTCTCATGGAATAGACGGTTTATAAAAATGTGTATACTGTATGCTTTATGTATTGTTTTATAATTAAAAACTTAAGAACTTCTTATTAATGATGAGTTATTTATTATTAAAATATTATATATGTATCAATTATTACACAGTAACTGTTATAGACGATAATATAATTTTAAGGTTTTAAATATAATTGTAACTAAAATTATTCTATATAACATAAAAATATCATATATTCAAGTATGAATAGAACATAAACTATAAGTACGTTAAGAGTCTAGTTATGTACTAAAGAAGATGACACCATAGTGGAACAATAATAAATGGCATTTCAACTAACATCAATGTTAGGAACGGATATAAATTATAATGTACAGGTATATTCAATCAAAGTTCAGTGTTCCCAGTTAGTTTCTACAATGTCTTTTGTGCTCTATGACCATACTTCAATATAAATTTTCCTACAGCCATATTGCACATACTATGTATTGTATGTTACACACTGTCTTCCTACTATATATTATGTTGTTGTTTCTTGGCATGTCGAAACACCAAACTAAACCTTCACCAAATATAATATTAGATTCTACTGTCCACGAGCCACGAGATGGTCCCTGGAGCTGCCCGTAAACAGCCATGTCCTCACGCGGGATCCTGTTTTTAGCAGGCGCAAAGGCGAGTAACGGGGACTATTAATAGACTGACGCGATAGCGGAAAATATAACGTCATATAGCTTAGTATTGATATTGATCATATAGGCTTATGTTAAAATGGATTTTAGTAATTAAAACAGCCAATTTTTTTTTTCAAATTAATTCTATTGACTAAATTCTCAACAAAATCAGCACAAACAATACAGTAAATGAAAAATGCGTACCTAGTAGCCCACAGGCGCTTTAAATATCATACTACATATAAATAAATTGAGTAAATTAAGTTTAAAAAATATACAGTAAAGGAGGTTCTAAAAATTAAAAAGCTATAAAGTACAATAATATTAACCAAATTTAAGTTACTGTAAAATATTTTGTACGAATGTAAGTTTATGCTAGAAGTTTATAAGTTTATACAGTTATTGTATAATAAATGAGTTATATCATTTCAAGTTAATTTATAATCATATTTATTATAAATATTATAACTTGATGTTTTCTTTTATTGTTATTTGTAAGGAATATAATTACACTGTTCATTAAATAATTTATTCTTCTGTCGTTTTTAATCTTATAAATCAAAAAATATTATACTATGCCAAACTCTTATCGTGTTTAAAAAAAACATATTATTAATATTATTTCAACACTACTAATCGGAATTATAATAACTTTTAAGCTGTTATTCTGTTAATCTATTAAAATCCATTTAGTATAATAATTAAGTAAACGTACGTACGAGCAGTACATATATTTTGTTCTTTCACAGCAGTAATTGCATACATATTTCCAATAATTGCTACTAATAATGTTATTTTTTATATTTATTTAAAAAAAAAGAAAAGAAAAAAACACTGCAGAAATCCTGTCTTGTACCACGATGCCACGTTCATTACTAATATTTCATTTAATATTTGCAAGTCAAAAACAAAGTATGATGCGGGATTTCAACACTTAAAAAGAATCGTGGTTTACTTTAAATTAAATACAATTTTAGTCTGTTATAATTTTACGTAAACTAATAAATAATATCTACAAATCAAATAATTATGTGTAATTATTTAAAGTAGTATTTTTTAACGTTTACTCTGACCGCAAAGTCCTAAAACAATTAAATTGTGAAATTTTAACATATTAACAACATAAGAGTAGAATTTCTCTATTTAAATTAGAGGCACTAAGGAAATCGGAACTGCAGTACAGAAACATTTTATTTTGTGTAACAGTATTATCTCAGCTCTTTCTTAGATAATATTTGGATTCTGTAATAAAATATGTATAGAATTTCTTATTACAGGATTTGACCAAACCAAATCTATAAACAGAAATTAACAAGGGTAAAGTATGCAATAAAATGCATGCTCTTTTATCAATCGTTATGTAACTTTAAGTCAGAAAATATTTGAAATCAACTTTTAAAAAAATATTCTTTAATACTTTTAAGTTAATTTCCATTTCAATAACAGAAATATATAAATGTACTAAGTTTTACGTAATAACTCGTTTAATATATGGTATCAAACATTTTTATTTTTGATACTATGTGCGAGTGAAGACTTCAGATAAATTACTAGTCCCAAAACTTAAGAAAATATAAGAACCCTTACTGTTTAGTTTAGTTTCA
>JAGFPH010002821.1:37607-86630 GCA_018207615.1 Philaenus spumarius
TTTACAAGATCCCAATGGTGGCACAGTTAAAAAAAACACCCTGTATATATTTTGTTCTTTCACAGCAGTAATTGCATACTTATTTAAAATAATTGCTACTAATAATGTTATTTTTTATATTTATTAAAAAAAAAAAAAAACACTGCAGAAATCCTGTTTGTACCACGATGCCACGTACGATTTTAAATAGCATTTGTCGAATAACAATGCTGCGGACATTCACGGCGGCTCTGTACTAGGTCGTGGCACTACAACTAAATTTAGTCAAGGACCTACGGACCATTTCGTGCCTCGCGGACAGTACGTAGCAAATATTATTTGTTATACATTACTAATATTTCATTTAATATTTGCAAGTCAAAAACAAAGTATGATGCGGGATTTCAACTCTAACACTTAAAAAGAATCGTGGTTTACTTTAAATTAAATACAATTTTAGTCTGTTACAATTTTACGCAAACTAATAAATAATATCTACAAACCAAATAATTATGTGTAATTGGTTTAAAGTAGTATTTTTTAACGTTTACTCTGACCGCAAAGTCCTAAAACAATTAAATTGTGAAATTTTAACACATTAACAACCTAACAGTAGAATTTCTCTATTTAAAGTAGAGGCACTAAGGAAATCGGGACTGCAGTACAGAAACATTTAATTTTGTGTAACAGTATTATCTCAGCTCTTTTTTAGATAGTATTTGGATTCTGTAAATAATATGTATAGAATTACTTATTACAGTATTTGACAAAACCAAATCTAGAAACAGACAGTAACAAGGGTAAAGTATGCAATAAAATGCATGCTCTTTTATCAATCGTTATGTAACTTTAAGTCAGAAAATATTTGAAATAAACTTTAAAAAAATGTTCTTTAAAACTTTTAAGTTAATTTCAATAACGTGGCCGTGGTTGTTAAGGCGTCAATTCTTTATCAATCGTCATGGCCACCATCAATGGAAAAGTTCCGGGTTCAATTCCCATTCGTTTAATATATGGTATTAAACTTTGTTATTTTTGATACTATGTGCGAGTGAAGACTTCAGATAATTTATTAGTCCCAAAACTTAAGAAAATATAAGAACCCTGACTGTTTAGTTTAGTTTAAATAATGGATGTTTATTGATTTAAATTAAATATATTTCTATTAATGTTGTAACTTATTATATTATTATGACATCACTATTTTAACCAGACTAAATAAAGTAAAAGCTACAAAAAGAAAACAATAAATACCCACGAAAAATTACTATTTGTGTGTAATTATTTGTATAGTGCTGATTTGGACGGCAAATAATAGTATTCTTTAAATGTCTGCTTTTTTTAAACTTAAAGTTGTATTTCATGTTTTCATGTTGTTAATAAAATATAATTAAATTGTTTATTATATTACATGCATGTTGATTAACAACTAATACGAATAAAATACATATAGTGTATGACAAATTGTTGCAGGAAGGCTATCAAACTTTGATTATTGTTAAACTAGAAATTGTATAATATTAAAATAGGAAGTTTATTACGACGTTCGCGTTGACCTATTTAAAGCCAGCTGCAGTTTCTACGTGATTATATTGTCTGGATTGAATAAATCCTTAACAATGGTAGTACTTTTTGAGTAACGAAAATTTAAAGTAACTTAGTTCAATTTCAATTTAAATAGATTGATAAATCTATTTATGCCTTCATTATCCGAAGTAAAACAATTTATCATTATCATTGTAAAATAAACTTCTATTGATATGTTAGTTCATTCGGAATTTAAAGAACACTAGAAAAGTAATTTGAATATTGTTTAAATTATATTGTCTCCATTAAACTTACAAAACCATAATGTAGCCGTTACAATAATACAAATCAGATTTTCTTTACCTTTTGTTAGATAGCCTATCCCAAATGCATCTGATTTTCCACAGTTTATTTACTAAACATTTCTCTAAGAACACAATTTTTAATTAACAATAAGTTGCCATATTGTTTCCGCCGCGTGATTTCTTTCTTCTTTTTCAAAGCTTTTGCTTCATCTTCAGAGTGTTTCACTCAAAATGAGTAACAGACACACATAAAACATTTTTACAAACACATAAAATAACGCGACACATAGTGTGGGCACTGTTTCATTGCCGTCGGACAACTTGTTATGAAAGGCATAGAAGCAGTTAGTTATTTTTGTTGTTGAAACAAAGTGCTACTCTACTCTTACTGCATTCAAACACTGAAAAGGATTTGCACAAAGTCATTTAACACCTTTATCTACACTGCTTATCTATATGAGCAACCCAGTGGGATAACTCATCTTACCCTATATCTTCTGGTGGTGCAGACATTTATGTTTATTTCTTCTTTTTTTGTTGGTGGTGGATTTGACATTGGCCTACTGCTTTTAGGATTATTATAAGACCCCATTTAATAAAGAGTTTCGCCTATATCTAATCAGAACTCATATAATTTAATTTTTGTTTAATTGTATTTCAATTTTGTTCCCTTTCTCTCAAGTACAACAAAAAAGCATTAATGACATTTAAATCAATGAGGTAGAAAGTGGTAGAATAAACGGAAATACCACTTTCGAGATCTCATTATAATTTTAAGGCTGATTAAATAAGGCTGTACATTAGATGGTTATGTGTAACACATATAAGTGGGACATGGGACATACACTTCTCAAGAAGGTTTATTCCAATTCTGGTAATCCAGTAGAAGATATTTTTTAGCAGTTATTAGACTGGTAATAATCAAAATTCCATTGTAACGCTGAATAGCGATTGAGCGATCTAAAATTGTTTATCCGGATTTATTATTTTACTGTTACAAAGAGGTTCTTCCACAATTAATTATGTAAAAATGCATTATTAAAAAATAAGAAACAATTAAGGGCTGTATTTAAATTTGATACATCTAAAGGTAATTTCGAGTATGCATTAAATTTATTTCGTCATCACCGGGATCTAATTTGTTTTTCTTCCATACTAGCTTATGTGTTTAATTTTTTCTTAGGCCTAGGGCTTACATAATGCCTTTTAATTGCTTGAGAAATGATTCCTCCATTATCAGAAGCAAGATTGCAAATTTCACCAGTATCTACTGGGACAATACATTCTGGTTCTTCAGAAGCCTCCAGAAGTGTGTCAAATATTTCATAAAATCTGTTGTCTTAAGGGCTATTTTGTCAAAAACGTTCTGATCCATATAAATCTCCTAAATCACCAACGTCAAGTACATCTTCACTTACATCAAAGTTTAAAATTATTTCTTCAGTCATTGTTTTTTGTTTTGTTTTTATATTATAAAATGATTGATGAACTATTACCTTTCTCCATTTATAACAGATATGTATAATTGAAACAAAAAAGTTTAATCAATTTAGTTAAGTAATAACATGAGAAAAACACTATTTACACTATAGTTTGAACAAAGCAGTAGAACATAACATAAAATAGGAATAGAATCTGGTGCTCAGGATAGGCTGACTAATACATAATGTCGCCTATTGAAAACATAAATTTTATTAAAACACTGGTAATTATTTACAAATAACAATAAAAAGTACTTCTATATTTTATAATGGTTAATAACCTAGAGTAAAGGCAAAAATATTTTTTAACACGTAATACTTAAAACAATGTAAACAATAAACTTATAAAAAACACCAAATACACGGAATACATGGTCCTACTGATTTTTGATCAGTTACAAAATATAACTTAAGCGTTGTCAAATAATATACTTCCCAAGTAAAAAAATACATTTCATTTTTAATAATAATTTACTTAATTTTTAGTTAAATATAATTATATTGTATATTAAAAAAAATATGATATGTATTATTGTTTAAGCAGTAATATGTTTAATATTATGAGGTTGTAAATGTGTAAATAAATATAACCTTCTTAAAAAGGCGAAACTGTTGCTAGAAAATAAAATAACTTGCTTATTCAGTCTAAGTATATTACACAAACTTTAATCAGCATGCATTTATGCTTTACGTTAAATGTAAAATGTGGCTTATAAATACTAAACAACAACTTCTTGTAATATTGCAGTAAGTGCATAATTATTTAAACTAATAATGAATTCACAAACTTCGTTTTAGTTAATTTTATTTTAAATAAAACAGCAACGAAAGAACACAAACGGATGCTGTTGTCTACCTTCTTAACACTACAAATGAGGCTAGCAAAACACTTCAAATGACGTTCCAGAACACCATTACTATGAAAGTGCAGCTGGACGTATTGTATAATATACTCCTTAAAGGAAATGTTCATAGAATTATTATATGCTAGTAAAAAAATATTGATGTTAAATTTACAATGTTATTAGCTCAAGAAACAAAAAATGTTCAGTAACGAAAGAAAAAGAAACTTTAGGCCTACATAAAAAGTAGTCAAATATTTTTTTCAAAATGTACAAAAGTTTTGTAATTTATTTCTAAATAGAACTGTTTAAAAATATATATCAATTTAAAATTTTAGTCTTAATTATAAATTTTATTACTTTAAATATTAGTTAGAAATCAACACAAATAAAACAAATGTTACGAAGTAGTTTTTTTTTATAAGTGTAATTTTTCAAATTTGTATCAAATTATTTACAAAAAACTAATTGAAAACGTAACAAAATTTTTATTCTTACAAAAATTACAACTATAACAACATTAGAAGAAATAATATTGTTTAGTTAATAATCAGAGGTTAAATAATATGTTTTAATAGTTAAATAATTATGTCATAAATATCATAATAAGGAAAATTATTAGAGGACTTGTAAATTCTACTAAACAAACAAATAAGATCGTATTTAAATCGGAGTTAACTGTACACGAGTTTAGTTTAACATATAATAATTGTTTGATGCCTTTATAAAATTATAGAGTGATAGAATGTAAATAATTTGAATATTATAGTGTTTTCTATATACTTTGGTGTAATAAAACCAAAGCATTTAATTAAAAAACTAACTATAAAAATGGGTTGTAATATGTGAGTTTCTTTATACAATTTTATAATTTACATCAATATTTAAGCGATTTAGGCATACTGTCATTATTCAATTTATGTATAACTATAAATTTTCGTAAAAAACTATATTGAATTATTATAATTGTAACTATTGTTTATTATCTGCTTGAAAGTAATAGTGTCTACCTATATAATACAGTTTATTTTGGGTAGTAACAAAATAAAAACAAATGTGTAGAGATACTTTAAAGATTTGAGGTGAAATTCTTTTTTATGTCCACTATTTTTTCATGAACATTACAAGAAAATCTCGTTAAAAATATTTTTAATAAGTATTTCCGAAAAAAGAAATAGATATTTTTCAGAAACACACACCTTACTAGGATAAGTTATATAATGACGTTGAAAATGAAACTACAATGGATTTTGTTGAAAGGCGTAGGGGATTGTATTCATATACAATACGTATGATGTGTTCCATAGATTCAGGAGATTTATATTGATGTGTTCTGTTCATAGAACACAATGGAGTCTGTCGATTTTACCTGGATACCTTGCAGCTTGATTGACTATCGAGTACATTATTACTTTAGATATTTACCGTTAAAAAGGAAACTGTTTAAAAATCAATAACCAAACAATGCATCTTCAATACTTTAAAAATAAACATAAGAACGTGATTTCTAAAAAAAAAAAAAACTATTAAAGCTTTTATACTCACAGACTACCTGTAACAACTAGGCAGTTTACTGAATTGTATTCTATAATTATGGGATGGGTACTTATTACTAAATTAACTTAACCCAACCGTTCAATATTCAAGTCACGTATTACCGCTACTTTTACGAAAAGCTTAAGTAAGACAATACCTCATCAAACTAAAAAATATATTCCTACTTATTCATCGAAAAAAGAATTATAAGTTCATAATGTTTATTATAGTTTACATAATAATAAGATAGATTTTATAAAAAATATTAAGAATAATGTGTAGTAGGTTAACTAAATTGTATATACTCTGTCAATCAATCCAAATGGGTTTCCAGATTAATTACCGGTTTCGACGGTCATGCCGTCATTGTCAGATCCATATTCAAATAACGTTGTTTAGCCTGCTAAGGCGTTGACTTCTTATTGGCACATTGAAGTTAGTTAAATAGTTTAAAGATAAATAATATAATAAATTAGATTAAACTACATTAACACATATGAACACATAAGCATGTTACGTTATCACGAATCGTTTTTCACTTAATAAGTACGCGAACCGATATTGACGTCAGTGCACCTGCACAAGAATCAAATATGTATGCCGGCCGGTCGTCGATATTGTACTCATCGATTACATTTAAATACTTAATGTAGTTAAACAAATTATATAAAAATAAAGCCATACTAATTTAAAACTAAATATAGCTATTATTAATAAGGCACAGTTTTACGAAATGTCTTTCCGAACTCAAAACATCACAATGCAACAATTATTTTACAAAGTGTAATATATTTTGTTTTCCTTAGCTTTGTTAAAAGTAAATAAATGGAATTTTATTTTAATTAGGACCTACTATCTGATTTTAACTACAACAATATAATATATATTGCTTTATTAAATACAAACAAAACATTACTTGTAAAATTAAATTAAATATTTTCACACTAAATATAAACAAACCAGAAAGATACAGTCTAAGAACAATTAAAATACAATATTAAAAATAAAAAATAAATAAAATTTTCCTTATTTTCATGATTTAAATTTTTGGAAACAAAATTTATTACAATTATTAATTTCATTTATGTTTATTTTAATAAAAAATGTCGTATGTTTGTGCAAGTTGTACATATATATTTAGTTATAAGTATTAAAAGAATAAAAATTAAGTATTTTTGAAAATATTTAATTTAATTAAAAACAAACACAATTTTTGAAAATGTTTATTTTTAAATCTTGCCGACCAAGGTTTCGCCCGTGACGGCATTGACGAGGCAGCTTATAGCCCAGTCAATAAAAGGTTTGTGTCGGAACTAATTAGTGAAAAGTTGACATAATCGGCCTGACAAAGGGAGGCGGCGCAGGGCACACGAGTCCTCGCGGGCCGGATCCGCGCGTTGTATATCAGCGGTCAATCTTTGGACTTTTATTTGTATAGCTGGTCTAATTATGGATATTACTATGGTAATATTGACCTAAACATTTATTTTATTTTTTTACTTATTTTCTGTTATTTATCATTGCACTGATAAACACACAGTATGATTTATTTTAGGCAAGTCAACAAAAGGACAAATTAGGTCTTTGTTGGATGTATTTAGTGAAAAGCTGAAATTTTGTATTTCAAATTGTTCATTTTCTTTTTATCAAGAGAGCCATTTTAGGTTCGAGGAATTTTTCCTAACCCTAAGTTATTAGGGCCGTTCCATTATCCACCACCAATGTTGTGTCCTAGCCTGTTACTGCATAAGCAAACAGCATAAGCTTCCTTTTGTCGTTCAACTTAAGGATGATTTTTTAAATACTATAACACACTTTTCCATGTAATCGTCCAGTTACCGGCTTGCAAAATTAAATTGCTTGGTTCTCAGACACAAGCGCTTCCAACAGTATTATTAAATCGGTTTATTAATAAATTGACAGTAAACAAAACATGTTCTGCTGCTTCACATTCCGGTGCCGGTTTTAGCCAGTACGGGACACGGCGGGTCCATAGGTGGTGGATAATGGAACGGCCCTAATAACTTAGGGTTAGAAATAATCCCCCGAACCTAAACTGGCTCTCCTAATATAAAGAACAATATAAAGAACATTAACAATTTTATAAACAAAATTTCATCTTTTCAATAATTATATCCAACAAAGGCCTATGGTTTCCCCTTTATTGACTTGGCTAAAAAAAAAAAATCATATTTTGCGTTTATCAATGCAATAACAAATACCGAAAAATGAATAAAAAATTTTAAAATAAATACATTTTTACGTCAATTTTACAATCTTAATACCCATAATTATTATACCAGCTGTACAAATAAAAGTCCAAACAATAGGCCTTTGCTGAAGATTGACCGCTGCTAAACCAACGTTATGATCCGGCCCGCGAGAACTCGTGCGCCTCACGTAGTCTTCGTTTCTTAGGCCAATTATGTCAACTGTCTGCACTTAACATTTATAAAACTTATTTATAAAACTTTTAAAGATTGAAAAATACCCTAAAAGTTTATTTAAGGAATTTTGTTATAACTTTTCTCATATTAATAAGACATAGCTAAACATGTAATTTTTAACTTTTTTTGTTGTTCTGCCTTATGGACTGGTTATAATATACTTATAATTAAATAAATACTGTAGTTATACAACTGCTCGCAGTCCAGTAAACGTTGTTATTAATCGGTGTCGACCGTTTCGCCTATTTTATTCAGGCATTGTCAAACCGAAACTTGTTAGGTTATAGCATTTAATTTAAATGCTCGTCAACTTTAAAACTACACAAAACACACAACACAACACATTAACATATATCACAACACTTTGAAACACAAAACTCCATTTGAAATATATATCGCAATGTCAATTTACTATCGTATAAGATGGACACACGTGTTCGCTTGTTCTTTGTACTTAACTCGCCTTTAAAACCCATTATCAACCATATGACAGTACGTAAACCAAGCCCCCTCCCCTTCCACCCACTTTTTCTTTGTTGTAACTGTTCTGTGTTTAAACACGCTTGTTTTTGTAATATTCTTTAGTCTGTATAAGCTGCTTCGTCAATACCGTCACGGGCGAAATCTTGGTCGGCAAGATTCAAAAATAAAACTTGTAGAAATTTTAAAAAATATCTTTGATTTTTAATCGAATATGTAATTTTACCAAGTACCTTCGGTAATCACTATCAATCATTTATTTTATTTATTTATTTTTAAACTTAATTTCCCGAAAATTACAAGGACTAAAGAAGTAATAATACGAGTGCAACTACAATAATATAAAATCCAAAACAGCATTTGTAGAATATTCAATCCAAGAAATTACAAATTAACGTTTTTCGTGATCTACTCGTATTATATAGAGATTAGTCTTCTACAGCACCCGTTTTATAAATCTCTCTGCTTACACTTCCTTAATCGAAAATCAATAGTCAACCACCTGCAATGCAATGTTGGATGAAATAACAGGTGAATTATAAATGTGTTATAAGGTAGATTTAATACTTTACACAAATATTACACTATTTGGTCAGGTGCATCAATAGATTTATGTAAACTTGTCCTTTTGCTAATTATATATATATGAATTTAAAATATGTGTTAATTTTAATGATCAGTAATTATTTTTAAATTATATTGGTTTTAAAGTTTAATATTAGTTTACAATTGAAGACATAATGTATTACAATTGGAAAATCTACAAAAAAAACTAAATTAACACACTTAAACTTACTAAAGAAATTTTAAATACAACAATTTAGAGGTTTATTAATCTAATAAGTTGCAATTTTTGTACCGGGACTTAATTTGGATTCTCTTAGTATCTCTCAAGTGTTCCTAATCTTATGATTTTCTTTTCTTAATTTCAACAAAAAAATATATTGGATAAAAGTAGTTTTGCCAGGTTGAGAAGATTTATCATAATATAAATTTTCTACTTAGCTTTTTTTTAAAGTATTTCAACTAAAGCAGGCGTTAAAGTTATGTTAATTTACAATATTTTTTTATTAAAGTCGATCTGAATGATTAATATGTATATCATAGCACTATTACTTACAAGAATAGTAATACCTGGAATAAATAATAATGTGTTAAGTAATAAAACAGATTTTAAAAATTCTCTAATCTATACAATTTTACAGAGGTAATACAAATAAATAGTTACCTAGAACAAAAGTACTACGAAACATAATTTCATATAGCATCCCTTTATAAGAACCTATAATCAAATTTACGAGTTTGTTAAACTTAAGTTTGTTGAACTTTACGATACAAAAAATGCTTACGATACTAACTTAACTACAAGTTATAGGCCAACAAGAATTGAGCAAAGAATATACATATTGCTAAAACTATATTTCATTATTCTTTACTATAGTTTGTCCAAACAGGAGAGAGCTCCCCAAAAATCGACCCTCACTCCCCAGCGCAGGCACTCTCACACTGCCTACCTGGCGTTAATCTTTCTTCTATGAATCACCAACTACAAAATCACATTTTTCTAACTGTTAAATTTACTTAATTTTTACTCTAATTACTGAACTCTATATATTATTCCTCGCCAAGTGAGCCAACTACGGTACATTTTTGACAACTCTAAACTGTATTATGGCCAGTATGTTACAAAAATCAAAATTTGACAACTTAAAAATGGTTATTGACATTTGATTTGAATTAACACGATCACAATAACATATATACTTACAGTAGTTCTAGTAGTGATTTCAAACTTATGCAAAAAATAAGCAAACTAAATCAGAATCAATATAACAGTGAACATATACTAAGAGTAAAATAAAAATAATTTCAAATATATTGTGCAATGTTACTGTACAGTAACAAATATATCAATAAAATAATATTATAAAGCATAAAACTAACAGTGTCTTCTAAAATGCCCAATGCTCGGAAAAAAAAGAAACTAATCAGAATCAACATAACAGTGAACGTATGCTAAAGTAAAACAAAATAAAAATAAAGGCAAATGCGTTTTAAATGTTACTGTACAACTACTGATAAATCAAGAAAATCATATTATTAAACTACTACTAGCATAACATATTTTTCAAACTAAATGTCAATAACCATTTTTAAGTAGTCACATGTATAATTTTGTGACCTACTGACCGTAAAACTGCTTAGAGTTGTCATAATTGTAACATGGCTGAAAATGATTTTAACCAGTTCAGGACAAACCCCTCTACAATTCCTACAGTCGATTAGGTGTGAGCGATAGTAAGGGTTGAAATGGCAGGGATGAAAAGGGGTAACTTTTTTAATCAACCCCCAAAAAAATATTTCTTAGTGCCAAACTGTAGAGTATTAAAAAATAAAAAACTTTCAAATTTAAATTTGTTTGACATAACCTCAAAATCTGGAGATAAATGGATATACATTTTTTACAAAATTATTTTTTTCTCAGTCAAAAATACTTCAATTTAAAAACTTTTCGGAAAAAGTGTGTGTTTCAATGACACAAATAAGCTAAATTTTTTTCGTAAAAAAAATATTTTGATTTTGCAATTTTCAAGTTTTTTGAAAAATATGAGGTCAAATTCAAAGAAATTGGTGAAGCAGGGTTTTTATTGTAAAAAGTTGATTTTGGACTCATTCTCTCGTCGTTTTATCAGCTTTATGGAAAAAAATTTAACATATTTTTTTTCGAATTTTAAAATATCAAAAATAGGAAAAAACTCAAATCTTAGATTTTGAAAAAACTTAAAATTTTGTATACAGTGTCCAATTATATTTTATCGATAAATATGGTATAAGGTTTTCATAATATTGATATTATTTACAAAATAGTAGTCAGAATTATTTTTTTTGGCTTTTTCAACAAAAATCACAATTTTATTTAAAAAATTCAATACGGCCAAGGTTTTAGAATTTCAGAGAAGAAAATTCCCCAAAAGTAAACCTTAATAGTAACTTAACATTACAAATAATAACACCAACCATCAATTCATTCATAAAAAAGTTCAGATGATTTAGAAATAGAGGTAGGCCTACTCATAGAAAATTCATGTAAAAGAAAATCAAGTATGCTCTATTTTACAGTATTTTACACTTTATCGTATATTGATCGCATTTTAGAGGTATATATAATATTCTATATTTACAAATAATATAAATAAGGTCTAATTATTAGTCGATAGTCTAGGTCTTTTTGATAATGAACTGCAAAACTCCCTGTTAGAATTTCCAGAATCATCGATTTCATTCTCTCTTGCAGATTCATCGACCTCGTTGATAATATTGTCTTCTTATTTAAAAGTAATTTCCTGTTCATCTTCAGTTAACATTTCTTCTGTCTCATCGACTTCTTTTTTTTCATAATTACTACACACTTCTGTTTCTGTTTCAGAACAAGTCAAACACAAATTGGTGCATGGTATTCCATGCTTTCGGCAACTGCAAGATATTGCTTTGCAGCCTACACATCGACAACTTATCTTCTTCAATAATTCGTCTGGAATAAGATTCGCTGTGGTATATTTCGGCATCAATCCATAAGCCGCTGTCTTCCACCCCCATTTCAATGGATCCATATAATTTCCGACACATTTTTGAACTGGTAAATATACTCTAAAAGAATGTTGTTCGGCAGCCTGTTCTGTAGGTGGTAAACTATGTAATTTAAACGATGACCTACTTGTTGAGATCTTGTAATGTAAAAATCTCAACTTATTTAAGGACCCTTTCTGGTTTTTCGTACTATACATTGCAGCTACGAGTTCATTTCCATTCTTAGCAACTGTGGCTGCATCAGCAGTTTTATCATAAAATATTTTTGTAAAATTTTGTAAATTATTATTAGCTTTCAAGACTTTAATTAATTTTGACTTTCCTTGTTGATAAAAACATGAGGTGGTATCACAACCAGTGAAAGCATGCATGAATCCAATGATGTTTCGTAATGATTGATGTCTAAAACAATTAGAACTGTAATATGTATCTTTTTTGTTTCGTACGCCTGGTTTGAACAAAACAATTTTGGGATTTGATGGTGCTAGTTCATGCATAATAACTAAGAAATCTATATCTTGACCTACAATGACAACTGTTGAATAATTTTTCGCGATTTCAATTGCTGTTTCCACAATTAAAACATCGGCATCTTCGACAGCTTGCTTACATTTAAATCCTACTAGTTCAAATTCTTCAGATAACATAGTTATTAACCTTTTCTTATTATTCTCATTTGACAAAAACTTTTCTTGAAAGAAAGTTATTTTCGTATGTTTTTAAAAATGTATTTCTCGTCCAATATTCAGCTTTTGACGACGTGAACGTTCAGCAGATTTAGTACTTTTTGAATTTACAGTATTAGGATATCCATCAAAAATTATATAACTACTATGAGCATAATGCTTCCGAACAAATGTAATATACTGATTCAAAATGTCGTGAATACTGAAGTTTTGGTGCCAAACCACTTTTTGTAACAAAATACCACCATCAATTACATGAATGATATTTTGTGAATTTGGGATGGATTCGATGTTCAAAAAGTGATCATAAAATTTAGCTTTTTCAGTCTTACGCATACCATTTTCATTAAAAAGAGAAAGAGGAAGTGGAGCTAGTTCGTACTTCAAGAAATTGTTCATATCATCCTTACATTTAATATTTAAAGAAAGTCTTTGGAACAGCAAAAGTGGGTCGACAGCAAGTATTTCACCATTTACCTCAATAGATGAATTGACAGTTTTCAATGACAAAACTTTCTTTTCTCTCAAATTTTACTGTTTCAAAATCCTTGCCTGTTATTGACCTAACGCAATTTAGACCGATTTCATAAGCCTTATAATAATTAATCGTTGGTCCTCCAGACCTTATTGACAAAATGTTTTCTGTAACTGGAAATGGATTATACATTTGGAAGAAATCTAACAGTTTCTTCAAGTCATTTGCATCTCTAAATACTCTAGAAACTCTAGAATCTACATGTTGTTCTGAAGTTGATTAAGAAACATTACAAAAATTATCCATTTCATTGCAAACGCTAATAAGTACAACCATTGAAAGTATCCATATCGACAAAACAGCTTTTGTAAAATACACTGTAAAACGTATGTACATTGTAAAATAAAATATGCTTGAATTTTGTTATTGCATTTTCTGTGAGTAGGCCTAACATAGGCATACCATAGTTTCTTTTTTCCAAACTATCCGATGGTTGGCATTATTATTTATACTATTTATTTAAGTTCAACTATTAAGGGTTACTTTTGGGGAATTTTCTCCTCCGAATTTCTAAAACCTTGGCCGTATTGAATTTTGTACATAAAATTGTGACTTTTGTTCAAAAAGCCAAAAACATTATTCTGACTACTATTTTATCAATAATATCAATATTATGGAAAACTTATACCATATTTATCGATAAAATATAATTGGACACTGTATACGAAATTTTAAGTTTTTTCAAAATCTAAGATGTTCGTTTTTTTCTATTTTTGATATTGTAAAATTCGAAAAAATATGTTAATTTTTTTTCCGTAAAGTTGATAAAACAACGAAGAGAATGAGTACAAAATCAGTTTTTTACAATAAAAACCCTGCTTCACCGATTTTTTTTAAATTTGATCTCATATTTTTCAAAAAACTTAAAAATTGCAAAATCAAATTTTTTTTTACGAAAAAAAATTTAGCTTATTTGTGTCATTGAAAGGCACACTTTCTCCAAAAAGTTTTTAAATTAAAGTATTTTTGACCGAGAAAAAAATAATTTCGTAAAAATTGTATATCCATTTATCTCCAGATTTTGAGGTTATGTAAAAAAAAAATAAATTTGAAAGTTTCTTATTTTTGAAGTGATAACTTCTATTGGCCCGTTGGGCACTTTAGACTTGGCTATGTTTTCGAAATCTCGCGTCACGCCAGATTTCTCGCGAGATCTTGCATCACGCCAGATTTCCCGCGAGATCTCGCGTCACGCCAGATTTCTCGCGAGATCTTGCATCACGCCAGATTTCCCGCGAGATCTCGCATCACGCCAGATTTCTCGCGAGATCTTGCGTCACGCTTTTGTTTAGACACAAGTCAGATCGTGGAGAGGGAATATTATTAATACATTATTTACATTTATTAGCATAGCAATCAAATTAACACATAAGAATTAGTTAATATAATATAACAGCTGATTTCGCCCATCATCTGTAATTCTTAAACAAAACCCAGCGTAGATTATATTTTGGGGTTATGTTTACAACTTCAACCATTAAAATTTCTTGTGATGTTAATTTTCTTATATATTAGTTATACAACTAATGTAGGCTTCTATAACTATAAGTTATATGGGCTTCTACACGTTATAAGATTTGCTTTGAGGTTATAAACTGTATATAAAACTAGCCTTTGATCATCAATATATTCGTTTATACAAATTTAAAGAAGGATGCCTACTGTTTAACTTCGCAAACATTCGTACATCTTTGTATAACATATTTGATTATTAATTTCTTTACTGTAATATTAACAACTTCTAAATCATTTGATCTATCATTATGAAATAAAAGGTAACTAAAAGATAATATTTTTGCCTTTCTTTAAATATATAATAACGGATATAAATAAACAATTTGAACAAATAGGCCTACAGTTTTATAATCCTTATAATTGTAGACATTTACCGAGTTAAAAATCCCCGTAGTCATAGAAGTTATCACTTCCAACGTGTGGTCTTAAGCACACCCAGTTAATTTTTTTAATATTCTACAGTTTGGCACTAAGAAATATTTTTTTGGGGGTCGATTAAAAAAGTTACCCCTTTTCACCCCTGCTATTTCAACCCTTATTATCGCTCACCCATAATCGACTGTAGGAATTGTAGAGGGGTTGGTCCTGAGCCGGTTGAAATCATTTTCAGTTCGATTCAGAGCTCTTTCCATTTTTTTTTTCTGAAATGAAGCTATTCCAGAGCTAATTTGATTGGACTAGTAGGGCTAGTTGGTCATTCACAGAAGAACCATTAAGCAGGTAGGCCGTGTGATTGTGTCTGCGCGTGTGGGAGCGAGGGTCGATTTTATTATTTAGAGCGCACGTCTGTTCGGACAAATTATAAACATGTTCATTTATCTCATTTTCTTTAATATTTGTTCGTAATTATGTTTAAAGAAACTAAATTGTTCCTTACAGAAAAATTTAAATTTATTTTTAATTATGATTATGTTTGCCTAGTTGAAGTGAAAGCTTCTATTACCCCGTTTAGTACTTTTTGCCTGGGTATACGAAAGAAATATAGCGTATCGGACTGTACCACATAGATCCAATGATATAAGTTTATAACACAGAAATGGGTCGGGGTGAAGGGTCGGGTGTATTTATTTTAACTATCTTGATTATTATTATGTTAATTAAGTTATATTTATATTTTTTAATGAGCTTGCCCAGTTCACCATATGTTTTTATTAATAAATAAACGATATAAAAATGCTTATAATTGTTGATAGAGTGCCCATCAATATGAAATAGACTTGAGACTTCAGTCGATCATGATTGGTAAATTTTATACTTGTTTAAATTAATAATTAATACAAACAATGTCAACATTAAAACCATAAGTTTTGGATATGCATTTAAGACATTAAACAATAGTATAAACATGGTAAAATCCTTTTTTTAAATACTAAACTAAATCCGTTGGATAAAGAAAGTCTTATAATTATTAACAAAATAGTTGTTTTAAAAAACACAGTGTTACTTATTTGTATGTTGGTAAAACATTATTATATAAATTTATTTTACTAGAACGAAATAATAATATAGATTTCAATAATAAAATTGATATTAATATATAGGTACTCTTGTTTTACCGTTTTCTATCAACCCATTTTTAAAGCAGTTTAAATATTATTCTACAAAGGAATCACATTTGTATAGTTATAAACATATTATTACGACGATTTGGTCTTAACATAATCACAAAAGGCCAACTAAGTTAAAAGACTAAATTTAGTACAATTATGTTTGCAAAGTGTAATCTAAAATTTTTTTTCAAATTAGTGTTTAGTATTACATATTATTATTCCTTTGTAAAGCATGTATAATACAAACATATTTCTTTATAATAATATTGTTTTCCAATTTGTATGCTAATAAACATACAATTATGCCAACCCATTCCTTTATATAGAGGCTTATTACTATTACAATTAACACTTATTAGGCTCTATTTACACACAACGTAATAGCTAAATATTATTTATTTAATATTGAATTGTTGATAATTTTATTTTACTATAAATAATATTAAACAAGTAATCAATTAATATTAATAATAATATTTAAATATTAAATAAAAGTATTGAATAGTTGGTTGACAATACCATGTTGAATGATTTATCAATCAGTGTTAGTACTGAGCAAGTGTTCCACAATTGCATTGGCATCTTCATGTTGATATAAACTACAATTTAAAATATAAAGTTTATCAAACACTAAACACCACTTATTTGAGATAACATTAATAAAATGTTTTTTGGTATATTTGTGCACGTCTTATATTTGAAATTGTGTTTGGCTATAGCTTCTTGTTATCACTGCTAGTTATATTATTTAACTAGAGTTTAATCTAATGTCTTAAAGATTTGAGAAATTGTTTGAAACTGAATGTTGTAGTAGCATGAAATACTCGTTTTAAATAAACAAATATGCTATTGTACATATTAATTGTAATTTGTAATTTAATACACATTTGGTGGGCATTACAAATACTTTAAAACATCCATAATTTTACCCAACGGTTCAGTAGATCGGACGTTAGTGTAATTCGTGGTTAGATCAGTTGTATACGTAATTATATTAAGTCCTATTGGCAAAGACAAATATTCTCTGACCTTCATTTAAAAAAAAAATAATAATAAAAAAAATAAATATAGCCTATCTCTTTTACTTTTAAAGTGACGAAATTATAATTGAATGATGAATATATAATTCTATGGTTGCTGCAAGTTATATTGTAAAATTATTAAATTTTAAAATTAGGTTGATTGTAATTTAATACAAAAATGTAACGTGTTATAAGTACTACTAAATAAAAATATCGTTTATTGTATAAGTACTTTATTAATTCAATACCGCTTTACTGTATTAGGGTAAGTCATAAATAAAAATAAAAAAAATTGAAAAATTATAAAATATATAAACAGCAACAGATTAACCCTTAGTTAGACGCCCCCCTAGGACTAAAGTCAGTAGGCGCTAGCGGCAAAATCCTCGCACTTTCATTTTCCAGAATTTCTGTCGCTATTTTGCAGCATTTTCAATTTGTTAGGATTCAATTTTGATTCAAAACTGATATGGTTCAGAACTTGGTCGTTGGGCCCCTGGTAAAACCCGTCCCCCCACGTGGATTTGAACCGGGTACATTTATGATATTTTACGTTTTGATCGATTTTGGGGGAACCAAGCTAGCTATAAGGTCGTATAAAAAACCAAAATGTGCAGATTAATATTCTACATTAATTTTTTATACAATACTCTAGAAATGTTTAAAAAATAGTAACTTCCGGTCAAAAAAACGTGCTTGACACCCCAAAACATGTTCTGAGGACCATGATCGGTGATCATTTGCCACTCCTGACCTTAGGTCTCACCATAAGGGTCACTGCATGGCTCATTCATTTTTCCTATGGAAATTTGATAGTAAAAAGTACAAAATGAATAAGCTAATGAATGTTATAGGTCTAGCTACGTAGAGAATGTACCATTTGGAAAATTAAAAAATCGCAGCTGAACAATGTTGGCAACACAGAGCAAAGTTGTGTTAAGTCGTGCTAACATAAACAATAACAAGAAATTACGAACAACTTACACTTAATTTTGGGATGCTAATGGGGAATATCCCAAAGTTCTCACAGCACAAAAGCGCGCTAGCGGCAAGAGACCCGCACTGATGGGACCGTTCACTTCCGCAGCTTATCACAGACTGATGATTCGTTAAAATTAAGCAACGGTGGTACATACCTACTCGAAAAAGGTCAGAAAAAAGATACTTGGAACATTGTTTGTCAACATTGAACAGTTACAGCTTTTTTTCAGTTTTTCTGAGAATGCGGGTAAATCCCCTCCTAGCGACTAACTAAGGGTTAAATTGCAAATCTGATATGCAAACGAATTACACTGGACAATGTTGATTAACAGTGTACTAATAATAATTTGACAGTTTATAAAATATTTAGTAAATAACATAAATAGCGCCTCACAAACATCGGGCCAGCTCCGAAATGATGGTCAGCCTGAAGACGTTATCCCTAAATGTAAAAACTTGTTTTCGTTATTTAATCTGTTGTTGTGAGTTGTTGATGCTTTGGGTTACAAACAGATGCAATATTCTTTTTGGTTTTGTTCTATATGTATACTAGCTGGGTGACCGTGCTTCGCTACGGTTTAAACTCGATAAAAAAAATATAAATTTCCCGTATATTCTTTGTTAATACACTATTTACACTATGTACTACTTCCTTAGCTTATGTGTATAAAATATGTATCTTTTGGTTTTATTAATACCTGTCAAAGGACAGCCTTTTTATATGCTTATTTAAAGATCCTCCTTTTAAACAATGTGAGTAAATGGAATTTGACTTTTATCCATATTTCTAACGCTTTTAAAGTTTTAATAAACTTAAACGATAAATATTTTAAAATCCCGTCTTATCGCACATCTAGAGCATAAGGGAAACCACTATGTTAGGTTTCAAGTTAATATGTTTTGCCGTTTTAGAGATATAGTGATCATCAGTGAGTCAGTGGTATTTCGATTTTCTATATATAGATATATTAATGAACGATTTAACAACAAAAATTTTAAATAATTTTCAAACTTCCTGTAATGTTTATTGTATGTCTAACAATATTATATATTGCATAATGTATGCCTATTTATTTATAATAACAATATATCTAAAATAGACTTGTAATATTAGTAAATTTTATAGTAACATGGTAAACAAGTGTTTTTTGTTGTAGCCTAATAATTATTATACATTACACAAAAATTTATCAATTGATTTTTGATGTATTTCAGTCTTCTTTGTTTCAATAAATTATTTTTCAAGAAGATGTTTTTGAAGTTTTCTTATTTTAAACTATTAATTACGATAATGGCGATAACCCATTACACATGATTGTTTCAATTGTGAAACTAACAATCTAGATGGTCATCGAAATGTCTAGCCAGGTTTGTTATCTTAATGTTTCTGGAAGTATGAATTATATTAAGTAAGGTCATCATCCTTTTGGGTCACCAGCTGTATTATGGTTGCTTATATATTAATTAATTTTGGTTTCCAAGTCCGTGTAAGACAATTACTTTTACATAGTTAAAATGTTTCAACATGACACTTTAAAATAAACATAATTTTAACGTATGATAAGTATTGGAGTGGTTATAAAGGTAGCTTCCTGGAACATTAAAAGATATAATGCATTACTGTAACTATGAAATTCTTAAAATATAATTTATATCTCAGATTTATAAATATTGTTTTCCCTACTAATTGAAATACTAAACAATTATTAATGAATATCCCTGAATTACCTTTTAAATGTTAAATATGGTAAATGTAGGTGTTATTTTGACTATCTAAGTTTTTCATTCTACCCTCAAGGACAAATATTTATCTCAAAAGCAATCTGCCATGCAGTGTTTAAATAAAGAGCAGATATTATATGAGATAATATTAAAAAAAAGTTAAAATTCAATAAAAACAATAACAAATATTTACATATAACTAGGGGAGACCCCTGCGTGCTCCGCACGCCAACCCCCGGTGCGACCTTCTAAAAACATATGTTATGTTTTATTTATAATAAAAGTGTAGGATTAATAATAACCTTAAAACTAAGATGGTAAATAATGTTAAATGTTCAAATCAAATTATTTCTTATATTTTATAACAGCAGTAATAATAAAGGTTAAAAGAACCAGTAAGGCTCAGGTCTACACTTAATCAAAAACCTAACAAAAAAGTTATAAATAATAACCTCAAAACTAAGATGGTAAATAATGTTAAATGTTCAAAACAAATTAGTTCGTAAATTTTATAATTTGAATAAATAATTCATTTCCTCCCTTATAAAAATCAATATTTACTTCCACAGAGCAGCTGTATTAGTTAGTTTCTTATTATAAACAGCTGTTTTGTATTAAAATGTTTTTATAACCTTCTGAATATTGTAATCATCGTTATTTACATCCACGAAATCAGCTGGATTAGTTTGTTTCTTATTATAAACAGCTGTTTTGTATAGAAATGGTTTTTAAATATTTTCCATGTTAATCTTATGGGGAAAACCCGACCTTTGAGATTAGCTCACGCCATTAAGGATAAGAATTTTTGACATCTAAAACCTTATTGTAAAACTACGAAATGAGACGAATTTTTTGAAACTCAAACATTAAAATTGGTCCAGAAATAAGGGAGGAGTTGTGTTTACAAAAAACGGCTTTACGTATTATATATAATGATTTAAATTGTTTTAAAACTTATAATTTATATTATTTTTTACCATTATCTTATCACACTACTTTTAATATATATATTTATATATAATTATTTTGTTAAAATATTTAGTTACAATTTCATTAGATTTATTTTTATATCTAAACGTGAGTTAAAAAAAGGCAGTAAAACGGTTGAATCGAAACCTACATCATTAGTCACCTACGTTAAGAAAAACCACACAATAACGTACATTATTTTTAAGTCCTATTTATTTTACTAGTCATCAATACGAATTGGTTTAACTAAATTAGCAGTAAAATATAACTCACTATAAAACTACATTTGAAACTGGTATAACTACCTTTAGCTTCCTATTTCGTTTTGCATGGCAATCAAAAGTTAATCGGTTATCAAAAGTAGTCATGGTTTATGATAAAAATGTAATTTAGTTAATAAATTAAGCATATTTAATATTTATATTCATACATATAATTACAACTATAAAAAATAAAATACAGATAAACAAGTGTTGTAAATTTTTGAAAAGCAATGTACTAACGGTAAAAAAATACCTAAACACCCCAACTGATTAAATTAAACGCAGAACCACAAAAATTTTGACCATAAACCCAATTTATATAAGGGACAAAACTATATAAAAAACATTTTATTTATTGATCCACCCTAATTTACACAAATAAATCAAACACATTTTTTTCAGAAGTAAAGCGTAATCATACTAATATTTAATTTTGAATGTCTTATTAACCTTGTCCTGTATTAATATCTTAAGGAATATAATGTTTTATATAGGCCTACTATGGTATTTAATAATATTCATCTTACTAAATATTATCTAATTAGTAACTGTGATTACAAAAGTTTACATACAAAAGTTAAACTTGAATTTCTCTCTAAATATATTGTACAGTTAAGCCTTTAACTCCATAAACTACAGTAAACTTTGTCTAAAGATACGTAACATTAAACAAGTTTCTAGAAGCTGTAAAGTTTTACGTAATCCTAAAAGTAAAGAGATTATGTACGTGTCTCAGATACAAATGTGTCATTGAGAGAAATCAAAGTATTCTGTAATATTTTGTTACGTCGGTTGTATACACTTAAATTTATACAATTCAAAATGTGTTTATAGTAGGAAGAAATAAATATGTATAAAAAACAAGAAAACTAATGCTTAAGTTAGTTCAAAAGGAGTTGTGATATAGCATGGTAAAATTATGACTACTAATTGTTCCTAAAATTGTACACTCCTCAAAACAATTAAAGGATCACTTATTTATGAGCTTGTAATTTTTTTAACAGTAAAAAACTTATTATGTGTTATATTATTTTGAAAGGCAATGCAAATGGCTACCAAATCCATGCTAAATTATTGAAATATTTTTGTTGTGTATTGGGTATACGTGAGAAAATTAAATATCTACCAAAATCAAAATGAAAACCCTTTAATTATTGAAATCAAAAGTAAACAAAAAGTTGTTTTTGTGTTACAATTAATATCTCAGTATCTTGTGTTTCCTCCTCGAACAGAAATCACAGCTCGGATTCGCCGGGGCATGGTTCTTATGAGCCACCTGAAGTTTTCTTGAAGCAAACGCTCCCACTCTTCTCGAAGAGCGATTTCCAGCTCATCAAAAGTGTTGGGTTGGTTTTGACTGCTTCGGATGCTTCTTCCCAGTCGATCCCAGACATTTTCGATGGGATTCAGGTCCGGACAGCAAGCGGGTCACCCCAAAGTGGTGATATTGTGGGATTGTAAGTACAGACGCACGATCCCTGCAGTATGGGGACGGGCCCCATCGTGCATAAAAATGAAATTGTGCCCTTCTGCTTCTGCTCTGTGACGTATCTGGACATCTAACACCTCATTAACGTACCTTTGGGTGGTCTGGGATCCGTTGCTGATGACTACAAGGTCTGTACGATCATTGAGTGTTATTCCACCTCACACAATTATTGATCCACCTCCAAATGGGACCCTTAAGGACAAGCAGCAGTGAATAAAACGTTCATTCCTTCTTCTGTATACTCTGGCCCGACCATCATTACCAAAAAGAGTAAATTTAGACTCATCAGAAAAGATTAATTTACGCCAATGCCTTAGCTGCCAACGTCTGTGTGTCCAAGCGAACTGCATTCTTTCTCTTTTGTGACGTGCTGTAAGCCGAGGTACCTGGGCTGGTCGTCTAGATCTCAATCCACTTTCCCGAAGTCGATTTCGCACAGTCTGGTCGAAAATTTGGGTCCCGGTTGCTCGACTTAACTCATTTTGTAGCTCTCTGGCTGTTGAAAATCTGCGTCTGAGGGCACTTAGACGTAAATACCTGTCCTCTTGGGCTGAAGTGGACCTCCGCCGCCCTTGACTTGGCCTCCTATGGACAGTCTCTAGTTATTGGTAGCGGTTCCACAGTCTTGAAACCACTGATTGACTTACACCTAACCTTTGACCCACCTGACGTTTAGAAACACCACCTTCAATCCATGTGACAGCCCTAGTGACATCATTGTCAGAAAAAAATCTTCTAACACCGGCCATGGTACGTAAACATGAGGCACCAAACAGAAAATAAGTAATCTGCACCTTGTAAGTTGCACTGTCAACTGGTTAGTACTTGGAATCATGCTCTTTTCCATTCCTGTTTCGGTATGTTTACAAAAAGATAAGAATTATCTATACCCATCCAAAGCCAAGAGACAAAAACAACCTCTGTTGTTTCTTATCAAAGTTGTCCACTACAAAGGTCAAATTATTATATTTATCATAAAACTTATTCTTGTACACGATCGTTACAAAGTAGTGATCCTTTAATTGTTTTGAGAAGTGTATCATAAAAATATTAATACTAATTTATATTTATAATAATTTAATACTAAATTTATGCAAATATAAAACAAAGAATGCGCAGTTGGTTTGATTAAATAGTAATATTATATGTACTTTTTACAAATAAAAATAAAATTTCAAATATTTTTCCTGCATCTTAAAAACTAGAACTATACTGTGTTTAGTACTAATTTATTCTCATACATTATAGCTTTCTGTGTTTAAAATTGCGTATTTTGTAGATAACTTGTTTCACTCTTGTGACGAGCTCAGGGTCAGGGTTAGGATTGGGTGTCAGAACCTGAGCGTGACACAATTTATGTGTGTATAATGTGACGATTATCTAGTCGACAGCGACTGAGAAGTTATCCGTGCGCTGTGTGTCAAACACGGATCTACACTACATCGTAACACGTCGTCGGTTTTGTTCTACACTTAAGGCCTAAAGGTTCGTGATTTGGTTTAATAATTTTTATGGACGGCTAAGAATTACTGTACGAGGCTGAAGGTTTACGGTGGCCGATCTGACAGTCTATAGTCCCGAATTGTAAGTTATTTATGGACGATATTACATAGCAATGTTAGATATATATCACCTACCATACCTCGTGTAGTCTAGTGTATTTATAATAAGTTGTTATGTAAATTTGTGTTTGTCAAAGCTGAGTTTTATAAGTTGTAATAAGTTTGAGGTTGCTATAAGTTGATAAATTAAAACTTTTGTACTATTTCACAAATTTTATTGAGCCGTGCCGACCTAGGTTTCGCCAGCTACGGCATAATCGAAGGCAACTTAAAGACTAAAGGAACAAGAAAAAAATCCAACACACGGCAGTTGGGTACAGGTAGGCCAAAATACCGTTAGGTTAGGATTGGGGGAGGAATCGAACTGGTCAATAACAACGGTTGTAGAAGTGGCGAATTGCTTAAATCTATTTGTTCGTTTAAAACTAAACTTACGTCCTTATTAATTAACCTCTTAATTTCTAACATTTCCAAAGCATCTAACTTATTACCCTTACAATTAACATGAAGTACATCAAAATCTGTATTTAAATTAAAGTCTAAAATGTCATGATGTGTTTTTAAATTTTATTATAATTATTTATATTATTTTGATTATACAGATAAAACCATTTGTCAACTACTGAGTATAATTTACTATACATACCTTCTTAAACCGATCATTTTACTACACGTTAAAATCAAGTGGAGGTCAATGTGTCCTCCTCAAGATATGAGCTTAAGAGTATATGAGATTTTAGGGTTTAATTAATTTAGATAATAACATGCTCAAGAAGCAACATAATATATATCTCGTAAAATATTATTATGGTATACAGTTTACCAAGGCTTTGTACGGCCAGCGTAAATTAGTGACTTTGTAGTCATTTAAACAGTTTAAACCATCTCAAATGGTATTATAGAGAAATAGTAACTTTTGCACTACTCTTGCCCTTATCCCATATATATTATTTCTCAAGGCCATTTTTTTGTCGGTTCGCCATAACTTCCTTAATACATCATTAAATTACATGAATGAGGCATCATTTTAAAGCTTTCCTTAACCGCTACACCGAAAAAATATACAAAATACAATTATAAAAAAATAAAAAATAAACAATCTGAAAGTAACATTGATATAAGATCAAGTAAGTTGTAGGGACATTTTCCTGGCGTTGGCAACACTGATGATAACAATACCCAGCTGGAGGGCTGCCGCTATGCCCATGACGCACTATACGCAATATACGATACTAAATATACGGTGTGTACTTTAATTAAGTAGAATTTAAGTAAGTTAGAATGAGAATGCTTCGCGCGGGTCAGCTGGTATTCATCATTTAATTAAGAAACACTGAAATGGTAAACAAACACTTCAAATGTGTTACAGTTAAAAGAAACACTATCGGTTATACGTTATTCATTATAAATGATTTTTTTTTATTTATAACTTTTACCAAAACGTCTTACACTAATAGTATAAAAAGCCATATTTAGATGGATTTAAAGATTATTAGAATTACGAATTCGTAAAAATATAAGTTATTCTTTATTAGTATTTTTTTTCTTCATATTCTACTGTATATATATATATATATATATATCATTAATTCTTAGTGAATAATAATAGTATTAATTTGTTCATAAGACTCATTTTACTAAAGTTTCTAATCGTAAGAAGATCATGTGAAAAAAGAGAGAAAAAAATATTTGAATTGCTTTTATTTGTCCATAAAGGTATATTTAATAGGAACATGTAACTTATCCGGTCTCCATGTTAATATGAGAATATTAATAGGAGAACACCAAAATCAATTAGGCCCACAAAATTACATTTTTAAGCAGTCTACTTATTCTATGTAAATATCAAGTCAAATTGATAAACTTTTGTATACTCCCACTTATTTGATGCAAATTTCAAGTATATATTTTAAATAGTTTATTGATAGGTTTTAACAAAAGTTTACAAAACACTACTTTCAGAAAATCTAGGTTAAAGTAGGCTAACTTTTTCACTGCATCGCTAACACAAAAACCACCATGCAGTAACCAGCTTCTTTCCTTTCTAAATTTGCTCTCTTTCATAGAAGCTTTCTTCTAAGTATTTTCTGCTTATTCTCCACCTAAAATTTTTTTCTTTATTCTTCTATTTCGTTTTATGTAAATATCACGGAGCCCAGCCTTTCTGAGACTATTAACGGTTGCTACAAAACCCTCATTGAAACATAAAGTGCATCAAACAGTTTTATTGTTTGTATTGCAACATAAGTAGATTTGGTAGTATATTCCATAATAACATTAATTATGCTCTCATTAGGGTCCTGTGCCTTGCCGTGTAGACTCATTTTGAGTAGAGATGTGTCTTACTACAAGTAATTATATAAAGGTTTTATTTCTCGAGACAGTGAATTATAGTTTTTTTTAAAGCCATTAGCTTATTATTTGATTTTCCCTTTCTTTAATTTCACCATGATAGCTTTCTAAAAGGCAAAGCTTGTGTGTTTTATTTTAATCAGTATACAATCTATGGTAATAATTGACAATTTTAAATAAGTTTTACAATGTATTAATGGCTTCAAAGTATATTGTGTCAAACTTTTTCTGAAAGAGGATGCAGTTTATAATTTTAAAAACTGTTCCAAAAAATGTGTTTACTGTTTTTAACGAGAAGATACACGCTTCCATTATAGCAATGGTTTCGGCAATCCAGGAGAGAAATTGGGAACTCACTGAGATACGTGTTCGACAGACCGAAGTCAGCAAAACATCGGGGATAGTGCCGAGGACTTATCCATCATTATAAAACCACTTGCAGATTCGACAGATAAATTTTCAGCTTGTTTTTTATTAATGTTAGGGATATAATAATCATATTGTATTTCTTTTTTTTAAATAGTAGCCATAATATCCTTACTTCTTTGCTTATTTGGCTGATAGGATTGCCCGCTAGCTTCATGTACGAAGTTAATTTCCTGCTGTATGGTTTTTGCCTCTCCCAACTTAATTTGTGTTATTCAAACCATATAATGTATTTGCTGAAAGTTTCAACATATCGACTAAGCCTAGCCGCAGGTTATTTTTGTGTTATTTTATACTAATGTTTAAAGTTTTTTTCGTCTCATCAATATATTGCCTATCCCACTCACATTTAATAACGTAATTACAGTTTTTATTATCCTGTGAGCTATTTTTAGCGTTAGTTTTGAGGGTATGTTGAATATATATGTTATGCCCTAAATTGTATGTTAAATAAATCAAACATAAATGTATTAGTAATGTATAAGGTTTGTTCAAACTAAATATTTTGACTCTCTCGTCGTAAAATATTTTGAAATCTTAATAATACCTTCATATTTGTTATTTTAATATATATAAAACTGAAAATATATATAGAAGAACTTAGGCCTATATGGCTGTTAAAACTTCGAGAAATATTTTATATAAATTAATAGTATATGTATATAATACAAGAAAACAACCGACATGAGCTTCAAATCATAGTAATTGATTATTAAATGATGTATTGTAGTTGTGTTTTTTTTTTTTTTTTATTAATTTGTTTTATGTTTGATGTCACTTGACCTCTAATACTTTTAACATAATACTAATAAACCTCCGTGAAAAATCACAAGCAGATATATTAGATGCACATCAGAAATACAATGATATCATTTAAAGAAAATACTATTTAAAAACAACAGACTTTATCTCGGTCTATTTAACTTTGCTGAGGAGGATTTTCAACTCTGTAAATGTGTATAATAATAAGGAATATTAAAATGTATGCCTATTTGTAAAACTTTTCTATTTATATACGACTAGGGGAGACCCCTGCGTGCTCCGTACGCCAACCCCCAATCGAACCTTCTAAAAATATATGTTATATTTTACTTATAATAAAGGTGTAGGATTAATAATAACCTCAAAACTAAGATTGTAAATAATGTTAAATGTTCAAATTAAATTATTTCTTATATTTTATAACAGCAGTTATAATAATGGTTAAAAGAACCAGCAAGGCTCAGGTCTATACTTTAAAACCCTAACCTAAAAGCTAAAAATACAAAAATAATTGCTTCAAATTTTGAAATCAGCTGTTAATGGAAATATTGGAGCTAACAGCAGCTATATTATCTGTTTTATTTTATTCAATTGGTTGCTATGGTAATAAATGTAAATACATGTGTTGGTTAATCATTCTATGCCTAATCTAAGAATTTTTTCCGACTAAATTTACAAATATTAAAATAAAAAAATGTTTTTATCAAAATGAATTATAGCCTATTTTACTCAGGGATAGTGTAGCTTTTTATTAGTAAAACTAATTTTTCAATCGGTTCAGTAGTTCCAGAGATTACCCCCTACATACAAACAAACAAACAAACGAACAAACAAACTTTACCTCTTTATAATATTAGTATGGATATTATAAATTTAAAGAAAGGCACAAATATAATCTTTTAATTGCTATGTATTTCATATTGATAGAAAAATGAATTTATAAATTATTTTTAATATTATAGTAAATAAAGGAATAATGGAATATTTTTATATTTTATACGAAGATGTACGAATGTTTCCGAAGTTAAGCGAATAGGTATCTCTTCGTTAAATTTGCATAAACGAATATATTGGTGATAAAATGTTAAAAGTCTATACAGTTAATAACTTCAAAGCAAATATCACATATTATAGTATACATGAACAAACCATGACTCATATTTTTAAAATATCAACTTCACTAGAAATTATAATGATGATGTTGTAAACATAACCTCAAAGTATAATTTACGTTGGGTTTGTTTATATTACATATGATGGGTCAAATCAGCTGTTATATTATATGTTACTCAATAATACGTACGGACGTACACTCGCTTTCATAGGAGTTAATTATGAACTTGTAGAATTATAGTGCTATATGTGGAAATTTCCTTTGCAGTTATAGTTTTGTGTAAATACATTTTTTTTTAAAACCTAACTTGATAATATATATTTTAAATCATTATAGCTTGTATTTGGAATAGTATAGAAGTAAATACCGGTAATAATATAGTCGCATATTTATTTAACAATTATATAACTATACATTTTAAAACTTTACTTGCATTTTATAAAACTACGTAAACCACATTTATATTTTAACATTGAATTTCCGAGTCGGTTTTATAATAATTAGCGTAGCAATAGAGTCTAGTTTCTTACATGGTTTAAAATGTAAATATATTACAATCAATTGACGAAGAATTTTTACAGTCTTAAATTCATTATAGGCATTATCACTCATTTAGTTCAGACAAAACAGATTTAAGAATTTAATTATTACTGATACAATTATTAGCAATACTCCATTTTTACTCCGATTGAGCACAATTGTACATCTCATATGTCTCAAGATTTATAATAAGTTACATGAATAAGTGAGATATAAGCATGCATTTTCTTACTAGAAGAATAATCTTGAAATGAAAATCGTTAAAACCAATGTTTAAAATTAAAACACTTAAAAATTATCTTATCTTCTAAAGCTAGAGATAATTGTCTGTCTGCTAAATGAATCTGGAATCTCCGTCTAAGGATTTTTTATTTTTTTATTTTATATGGGGCTTTTGGCCACGAGAAATCGATTGGAAATGGTCACCAGTCTGGGAAAATTCGTTTTCTACGTCTTTTTATTAAATTTAAAAGTGAAATTTGTCCATTTTAAACAATACAAAGCACAGCTGATGCAAATGTTTTCAATGTCATTAAAATAATCATCTGTTTTCTTTTAAACGAAGCACAGCTGATGCAAATGTATTCAATGCCATTACAATAATCATCTGTTTTCTTTTAAAATGTATTTTATTAGAGGTAAGCCTAATGTTGTACCTATTTATAGTTACCATGGCAACGAATACTTCTGCTAAATAAACATACCCTTTATTTAGTTGTTTAATGTTATAGGCCTAACCTAAACCATGTTCACGGAAATTTGCAATAATAGTTATTGACGTGAGCGAACTAGGCTATAGGCCTAATTCGATATTGAAATATTAAACTTTAATTTAGGCCTGACTTATTTCTAAGGCATAGCGTTGAGATTATGGTTAATCCTTTAAACTGCATTTTTATTACAGGTAAGCCTAATGTTGTATATACCCTTTATTTAGTTGTTTAATGTTATAGGCCTTACCTCAAAACTCAATAATCCAATATTCATTATTGAAATCATAGCCCTGCTTATAATCGAGCTTTAGCTCGGTCTCCTGGTACTATTCTTAATGAGTTGTTGTTGTTCCATGAAATTTTTTTGTTAATAATCTACTAACAATATTGTATTTTTTAAGGCAATGACTTAAATATGCATAAATATTGTAATATTTTAATATTGTACTAGGGGCTCTGCCCCTGGACGCTCCGCGTCCCAACCCCGGCTCGGCCTTCGGCCTCAGATGGCTGCTTCGCTTCGCTCGCAGGTGGAAAATTCGATAAAGAATCTCGTTAATCTTTTGCTCGTTTGTACATAGGTGACCGAGCATAAATTAGCTGTTTTATTTGGCAGCTGACTCAAACTCATTAAACATTATCTTCATAAGATTAGCATGGGAAATTTGAAGGATTGTATACCGGAGCTCCTTCTCGGTTGAATAGCGGCTGAACGGATGATAATATATAAGACTTGACATATCTGTGAATGATTATGTTCAGTTTTTGATCCAAATTAGCTGTTTTATATATAATAGGTTTGTAACAATCAATGTTTGAATTGAATTAAAATATAGTTAGCATTTTTCGTTGATTTTTGTTTGTGTTTGTTTTTAGTTTGTCAATGTAACCTCAAAAAGGTAATACTACATTTGATACTGATTTGATCCAAATCAGTTGTTGATCAAAATCAGCTGTTTTAAGCTTTTCATACGAACAGCTGTTTTTGTGTCCCTGATAAAATCAATAGAAATCTTTCTTCCATAAGATTAACATTGAAACTTTGAGGGCCACTGGGGCGTAGCCCTAATGTCCTAGGACTTCGGTAAATGGCCTAAAACCTTCCCAGGGTTAACCTGTGTTACTATGCAAAATTTCAAAGCAATCGGATGGACGGTATACGAACGCAAAGTGGACAAAGAACCAAAAAAAACCCCCCATAAGGAATACACAGCAGAAATTTGCATTTGATTATAACGTTTGTAAGGCAAAAGCTACATGATTTGTAATGCTTGATGGCAAATCTGGGCGTGCATACCTTTAATTTAAGACCTCAATTATGAAAATCGGTCGGGTAGAAGAGCCGAACGGACTCGGAAAAGAAAAACAGAATTTTTTTAATGTATAAGAAGACACTACATTTTAATAAATATCATGTTAGTGCCTCGTACCTAAAAATTGAAAATTTCTAGTGCCTCGTATCATGTTGTAGAAATTGAAAATCTGTTTAGGGCTATAAGACGTTATGATAACTTCAAATAACAAGATTAAAAGAACATTTAAAATACAATATATGAAGGTTACGTTTTGAAAAGTAGACTTTAGTTTTACGATTCTGTTTTAAATGTTTTAAAACTATCGACATTTATAAATTATTACTAGCAGATTATAGTAAACCACAAACATCACAATTTGGGAACAATCAAATACAAAAATTACCGAATTAGGTAAACAATATATACAGACGTACATAAATTAAAAGTTATGGTACGTTACTGTAATAAAATAATCACTCAGACATATTATGCACATTCATTTAATAAAAAATAATTTTTAACTTTTTAATAAATATAATTAGGTAATTACTGAACTACAACTTAATTTATATTAAAAAAATAAAGTAATTTAATTTTACTAAAAATATGTAGTTAATTATTAGTTAGTGAGATTTAGTTCAGCAAATATAAAATTAAATGTAAAACATAAAATTATTTATTGATATACAAAAATAAACACAGATGTGAACATATATATTTTAAGCAATTGGTTTCGTGTTTACAACTTTAACAATTTAAAATTACACTTAAAAACCAGAACTAATTTAAAAAATAAAGAGATAATATATATATATCTAATATATATACGTGTCATTGTACTGTTTTAAATGTAGAAATGTTTTCCACCTTTTACTATTATTCATGAATTATTTGTAGGCGTATACTAAATAACTAACAAAGCACAAGCTCTCAAGTGTTTGTAGATTACAAGTAAGTAAATTATCACATCCAATTACAGTTTATTTTTCAAAATTTTACAACAGAACCCCTTAACGGCCTGGTATAAAATTAAAACCACTCCCCTGTAACGTGAACGCTTTCATTTAATCAGTCCCACGAAAAATTATACATCCACCCTTCATCATAAATCTCACTGGATGTGGCGCTACCTTCCCAACAGGCTTTGTTATATCTGTTTTTTACAAGATACATCATTTCTGTGTAATATTTTTAATAAATTAGGTATTAAAATTTGTTTCGCATTTTGTATACATGGAACAATTATTGAACAACCAATAACAATTAATTGTATTTTTTACATTAACTTTAATAATTGGTATCATAACAAATGTAAATATATTTAAACATGGTAAATTATTTGATTGTATTGTTTGTAACTATTAGTGAATAATTAATTCGTGTTTATTAAGAAAAATTAATTGATTTGATCTGTTTATAATTTATTTTTAATTAACCTTCTAATTAACATTTTTGTAATAAACAGTAATATTTTATAAATTGCGATGGTTTTAAAACATTTAAAAACCAAATAGTAAATATAAAGCCTACTTTTCAAAACGTTTAACCTTCATTTTGTTATTTGGTAAATGTTTTTTTTAATTATTATTATTATTATTTGAAGTTTTCATAACGTCTTCCAGCCCTTAAACAGATTTCCAATTCCTACCTCCAGGCATCAGGCTCCAAAATATTTGCCAGAGAGTAGTGGAGGACAAAATTAACGTAAAAGCTATTGACTGAGAAAAAAACAGCACCTATTAAACCCAACATGTTTTAAGTTAGAAAACGAGAATCCAAACTGTATTTCTAAAAGACTAAAAAACGTTTCAGAAAAATCCATTGATTTTCGGAAGAATTGTGATAAATCTATGAGGCATTCACCACAGACCGGCTCTCGCAATAGAGAGTCCTACTATTAAAAAGTTTCTGCTAAGACCGACAACGACATCATCAATGGCGTTCAGTTTTTCTTGATACACTCAAATTCCTTCGTTTGGGACAAGTAACCACTTACTTAAGTCACAGCTCTGCTACTTATTTTCTTCTAATTTTCCTCATCTTGGCCACCAATGCATCCCAGAACATCTTTAAGGCTCCACTTCCTGGTGTATGCATCAATGGTACTTTGTGCCCACGTTCGATGTAGAGAATAAAGTATGGATCCACATCGCATTGTTCTGTCTTATGGTCGTAATGTACACATTTACAACACTGACCACTCCTATTATGGCCTGGGCCCTTGATTTCGCTCCTAGTAAGGCCTTATTGCAGACATACAGACAAAATTACTCAGGATAAAGTCAGGATCGTAAAAAATTTTCAAGAGTGACCGATTGATGAAGGGAGACCAATTATTAAAGTTAAAAGACAATAGGGGAACGAAATGAGGATAAGTTAGCTCCAGTATGAGATCCTCCGGACGCCCGTTCTCGAACTAACAAGGTGTGATCGAATGAAGTAAGAGGGCGGTATTTAGTAAATTAAATGAAATGAAATTAGTGATTTGATTTATACATACTCATAATATAAACTACAAAGCAATAAAACAAACACTTTTTAATGGCACTAAACTGTAAAAATAACAATATTCTTACTAATTACTATACAATAACACATTAATAACTAATAAAACAGAAGCCAACACAAAATGAACACAGTGTAAAATATATCCTAAATTAACACCACTTACTAATACAAAATAAAAATCTTTCTCATAATACAAACATAATTAAAAGAGAAATAAGAATAATAAGGAGAGATCATCAACTAGATTTTTAAATTAATAATTAAATTGTCCTACCAGCTTCAGCCTGAAAGTAAATCTTTTTTTTTCTCTTTAAATCCCCCAGTGCACGCCTATCCTTCCCATTTATAGCAATAAAAAACTCCTCTCTATCTAAAACCGATTTCCCTAACCAACTCCTTCTCTGATACATCATTATGGATATTTGGCAACAAAATTAAACACTGTCTCATCATCAAACAAATTGCACAACGAGCATGACAAATTATGTTCTTTTAGCCATAGCTTGTAGTTAACATCAACCAGCTCCGCCCTAGCTTTAATAATTATCCATGATATGAAGTTATGTCTAATATATCAGTCAAACAGTTGTTTACGTCGAGAGTTAAGTAGTGTTTGTGTTAAACTGAAGTTCTCGCCCTGCCTATAAATTCAGTCAACCGACTCGTCTTCAGAGCCTCTACTACACTAAAGAGATTTACTCTTTCAATCTATCCGGCCTTAACATCATAACTTTTACAATATCATTTAGTTTAATTTTCAATGTGAATAAATGAAATTTTTCAAACACAGTTTCCAAATATAATGTATACTTCGGGATATTAAACGGTAAATAGTCTTCTAATAAACATGTTTTGCGTTGGTTCGAATTGTTAACTCTCTTTAACGAGTATTTAGAGTTTTATATATGTATTTATAATTGTTTATGTCATAGCATTGTATAGTAAATAATGATAAAAAATCACTTAATTACTTGATTTTAACAACCTTCAATAATTTATTTTTAAAACAGGTCAGGTCAAAGTTTTAAAAAATTACTGTTTATGACTTTCAATGTTAGAATGGGTGTGTGGGCAATACACATTTTAGGTAAGCAATAAACCTTAGCTTATTATTGCAATAATTATAATCATAAGTTAGTAAGTTCAAAAGGTGTGTCACCTTGAGTTGACATGTAATAATAGAAACGTGGTAATTTTAACTTGAAAATAAATACACTGATTGCTAATAGTTAGGTTTATGTTTCACTTAGTGATTGTGAACTAGATTTGTTTAACAATGTTTTTCTTATGTTATACATATTGCTGAAATTTCCTGTAACACTTTGCTTTAGCTGTGCATTGTCTTAATAAACCTTTCTCTTAAAATATAAGTTTTAATTCTGCTTAAATACTTTGACCTATATGAAAATTACTTTTTGGATGATTTTAAAACACTAACAATTTTGTACTTGATGATTTACAGAGTTTATCTTTTATAAAATCTAAATGCATAAGTCAAGTCAAACTAAACCAAGACGACTTAATAGAGTAATGACATATAAAATAAATAATAACTGTCTTACATTTTGATTGTTTGCAGAAAGCCACGGTAGACTGTTTTAAGTTACTTGAAAATATTAGCACTAACTATTCGTACTTTATTCAATGATATTTAAAAAAAAAAATTATTTATATAAAGACCCAAGTTTCCAAAACTTCTGACTTGAATATCTGCTAGATAGATCATTTAATTTACCGAAGTTACTTTGACTTGGTTGACACCTATCATTTTACTGACATTGCTATTTAAATCCTTTCCGGTTGGTGTAACAACCTAAATTACAATGGCTTTATTACAGAAAGAACGCTCAATCTATGTAAAATGCTTGGTAGCTTCGATTAATAAATCAGTTTCTTCTACTTGGCAGGGATATTATGTATACAATTAATTCTTTTAAAACAATACTATTATTATTATTAAAAAAAATAAACAGAAACGTATTATATTATATTTATAATGTTTTTAATTGTATATTATTGTACTAGGTTAAATATATAGACAAAACTATTTGTAAAGAGAAGTGGTGTAATATATTGGATCATACTATATATTTATTACTTTATTTCTTACATACTAAGATTTTGTTTTTACTCTTTATCTGCTCATTATGAGTGGTAAACAACACATTAGCAAACATAATGTTTTTGAAGTGAAAACTTCTTATAGCGCTTTAGGCACTTTTTCAGATGGGTAAAAATCTCGGATCTCGCGTGATCGTCAGATATTATTCGTCATCGCCTTTGTGTTTACAAAAGAGCGATAGCACTAAATAACTCAATTCTAACACAGTCAACGGTAGCATAGTGGTCAGTATCCCCGCCTGTCACGGGGGAGATCGGGTTCGATTCCCCGCCGGGGAGGAATATTTTTATGTATTTTACAAATGATATTTCTTTAAAAAAAAAAAATTCAAATCATAGTCAACATTTAAAATATTAGATATACCATTAATTGAGTTTTTAAATCAAGAGTTTGGATTAACCATGTCAAATGATCGACTTAAAAGCACCACAAGATATAAAACTATAATAGATACTGTTTTTACAAGACATTTGGATGTATTTCAATCAAAATTATTTGTTTCTTACTTTAGTTATCATAAGCCTATAGTATCAGTTCTAGAATGAACAGATAAAGATAATGATAGCAATGCAAGAGTAATTAAAATTACTGATTAAAACCCATTTATACCCATCGGGTCGTTAACGACCCAGCACTGTTTTTTTTTTTTTTACAGCTTTGAATACCATAATTTCATCCTACTAGTACCATAAATTTGTTTACTGAACAGTAGTGAGTTGGCAACACTGCCACTAACCTGCACTCTCTGTGTTTGTACACTTGTTTTGTTTGTTGGTCTCTGTTGATGTCAAGCAGCTGGAATCTGACTCATAATCTCTGTTGTAAAAATGTAAGTATAATTATCTAATAATTATTCTTATTTATTGATGCCTACAATATAAATACTAGAATAGTTCTACAACATGGTGGTATAGTTATTTAAATGATGTTGTTTTTATTTTACCAACCAGGAGTTGAGAAATATTGTTTGGGTCGAAAACGACCCAGTGGGCATAAGAGACATATAACTTAAATTTATCATCTCATTGGTAAAATAAACATATACGTCATTATTGAAACAAACAAATACTGTTGCAAGGGTTTTGTAAAAGTAAACTCTAATGAAATAGTGTTATTTACATATCTACCCTTTTGTAGCCTATTTCTATACTGATATTCATCTACTAGTTTTAGGCCTAGGCCTATGTTGTAATATGATGATACAATTTTACCGAATTGTATTAGGCCTACTTTCTTTGTGTGAGCTAACCTAAGCTAACCTGCTAATCTACCCTATCCTACAAACCTAACCTTACCTAACCCGCCTACTAACCTAATATATCCTGAAACAATCTACATTGTATTACTTTTACTGTAACCTTACTTAGTTACTTGTGTTTTTTAGGTATCGAACAACTTTACTGACACATGAAATTCTGGAAGAGCTAGAATCTGTGGTGGATGATGACGTCGCACAGATAGATGTTTACCTACTGCCTCCTGAGCCAGGCCCTGGAGGTGAAACGGATGCTGATTCAGGTGACGAGGATTGTAATGATCCCAACCGTCTAAGTCGACGACAACTACAAGCACCTGCTGAACTTGTTGTGCATTCGTCACAAAGTAACGAAGTTGCAGATCCTTCAGATTCAGTGGTAAGTGAGAAAAACACAAACACAGTAGAGCCTAGTGCTGGTAACCTGAGTCAACGCAAACTAGAAATTCCTGCCGAATTTATTGTACATTTGTCAGGAAGTGATGAAGTTGTAGGTCCTTCAACTTCAACGACTGGTGAGCAAAACATAACCACAGAAAATATGCCTAGGTCTGGTAACCAAAAGAGAAAACAGTCTCCCCTCCCAAACGGGTCACCAGGGAAACAAAGGCATACCAAAAGTAATAGTAGACTACCAAAAAAGCAAGAGACTAAAAACAAAACAAAAAACCCAAAACGAAGATGGGAAAAGGGAGACATTGACAGTACTAAAGTAGATCAATCTGAATGGGTTAGACCTCCCCACCTTTCAGTTACCAGTCTTTCTGAAGATAGTCACCCAATTGAATTCTTTAATCTTTTTATAAATAATGAAATATTAGAAATGCTTGTTAGGCACTCTGTCATGTTTGCTGCTGCCGACAAAAACAACCCAAACTTTCAACTTTCAGATGACCAAATGTTAACCTTCATTGGCATCCTTCTGCTTAGTGGATATGTGCCCCTTCCTCGACGTAGGATGTTTTGGGAAGAAAAAGATGACACTTACAATGTAATGGTTTCCAAGAGTATGAGGCGAAATAAGTTTGAAGAAATATTTCGCTACTTACACGTTGTAGACAATGAACAGATTGACAAGTCTGACCGGTTGGCCAAAATTCGCCCATTACTTGATAAACTAAATGAGTTATTTATGATCTATGCTCCTATTAAAAAAGACTTAAGTATTGACGAGTCTATGGTTCCCTACTTCGGGCGTCATGGATGTAAACAGTTTATAAAGAACAAACCCGTAAGATTTGGATACAAAGCCTGGGTTCTAGCCACTAAGTTGGGGTACTGTATCCATACTGATATTTATATGGGGAAAAATGACTACTTTGATCCAGAAGTAGGGCTAGGAGGAAGTGTTGTTCTGAACTTAACTTCAAAACTTCGTGAAAGCTATCCTGATACACCATTTTCTGTGTATTTTGACAACTTCTTCAGTTGTCCGAAGCTCCTGGCAAAGCTCAAAGAAAGTAATTTCTTAGCAACAGGAACAGTGAAAGTTGACCGAACAGAACACTGTCCTCTTGATGATAAAGCAGTGCTGAAGAAGCAACCAAGAGGTTCTTTTGATTCATGTATCGACAAAAAGGACAACATTTGTGCTGTCAGGTGGAACGACAACTCTGTTGTGACTCTACTCTCAACAGAATACGGAGTGCAACCAGTGCGAGCAGCTCAGCGTTACTCACGAATTGAACACAAGAAAGTAGAAGTGGCACAGCCTAACTTGATACATTTCTATAACAAGTATATGGGAGGTGTAGACCAAATGGATGCAAATGTAGCTTGTTACCGAATAGGCATGAGAGGAAAAAAATGGTATATTCCAATCGTGTTGTGGTTGCTGGATGTTGCTTTCAACAACTCTTACCAGTTAGCACGGAGTTATAAATGCAATGTTGTGGATTTACTCCATTTTCGTCGTCAAGTTGTGACTTGTTTACTGATGAAGTATGGAGAAGATAAAACTTCCCCTGGACCATCTAGAAGATTCATCTCACCAAGAATCATTCCTGACGTTGTTAGACTGGAAAACAATGAACACATTATCCTGACGCAACAAAGCCGAAGAAGATGTGCAGTTTGCAGCAACAAGACAACAAAGTCCTGCAAAAAGTGTGGTGTTGCCTTACATGATAAGTGTTTCCTGAACTTTCACTCTTGAACCTAATTTCACGCATTATAAATATTATTGAATGGACCAACATTGTGTATATATTTTTAGGCCTATATTTTATTCAATTATGTTATTGTAACTATAAAGTTTTGATTTCAATTTTATTTTTTTTTACTCCTTGTCATCCTTATGACGGTGTGTGAACAAATAATAAAATCATAACTTTTCTTATTCAAATAAGTAAAATTTTTTAGGAATACAGTTTTAGGGCCTAATAGTAAAGAACAGTAATGGTTTTACATAAGTACAACAAATCAAACGATATAAAATAATATTAGAGGGTTAGAAGTTTCATCTGACCATCGGGTCGTTTTCGACCCAAGCTAAAAACGGCCTAAAAAACAATATTAAAATTATAACAACATTTTTTTCTGTTTTCTAGATTATAAAGTGAGGTTGTTACCAATTATCAACAGTTTTTGCAAAAAAAAAAGTTCTGGGCATATATGGGTTAAGATGAGAGCTCACATATTTTTATCATTGAAAATACATAATTATATTACGTTTATTTAGTAACATAGGCTTCTTGTACATGTTTTAGTTTGTGTATATCACTTGTATAATGATAATAATTTTTATGTATAATAATGAAATAATATTATTAAGTTTGTTATTAACAGTTTGTTAATAATAATTTTTATATATACAACTTTTTCCATATTAATTTCAAATTATTTTTTGACTTATATATTGCATAAATATTTATTATTTTCGAATTTAAATATAAAAAAGTTGATAAATATAAAAAAAAATAAAAAACAATTAATTACAATAACGTCCAACATTTTTAAACATAAATGTTTTCACTTTCAACGGCAGTCCCACGACTGCAAGGTTTTTTTTATCGGGTGTAATCTAAATATTTGTATACTAGTTTGTAACGTCAATCAACAACTTCTATCATTTAACCTTTACCGACCATCCCAAACAGTTATCCTTTTCTCCGCCAGATGTCGACTCCGTACGGTATCTGAAGCCGTAACACTACATTAGAAGGCCATAGAATACGACAACGATCAGCTGTGCCGTTATCTCGTCAAGTGAATTTCGCTTTGTCATAAGGTTGTTCTAGAAAGCGTCAGCCATTTTCAGACCGTTACTTTCAGACGCTGTTGAGTGTTCGTAATGTTGCCGAACTTTAAATAATTTGATAATTTAATCGGGGTAACGTGTGTCGCTGGAGACAATGATTTACTTCTAAACCTTCTGTTTTCGCATACCAGGTACCATATTTCAGCTTTACCTTAATAATTATAAGATATTACTTGTAAAACTTAATTAGGTTATTTCCACTTTTGCTTCATGTACAACTTCCTAACTCATTTTGTTCAATTTATTAGAGAAATCTAGGCATTTCCTTTTTTACAACAGCCTAAACTTTAAATGTAATTCTTACAGCTTAAATTTTAAATGTAAATCTGACAGCCTACCAAAACTATAAAGCCGATATCATTTTGTTATTGTAAAGCCTAAACTGATTTCCACAACAAGCTTAAAGTGTTATGCATTAATTAACTATAACTGTGTAGTATGTTTACAGTATAACAGATTTTGAAAACTTTTAATAAGCTATAAGCAGAATATATGGTTGATATGTAACTAAACGTTAACATTTCTTTTATGTTACCATGTGGTTTACCTAACATGTACAGACAGTGTTATGCAACATTACGCATGTTATATTAACAAAAGAACTATCATTTTATGCTTATTTTAAATAACTGCAAGTTTTCTAAAAAGGAAATTGTTATCTGTGTTATACAGTTAAACTGGTGCAAGTGCAGGGGATGTTTAATGCAATGACATAACCTACTACTACTATTAGAAAAGGCCTACCTTGCAACTGAAAAAATGGAGTACCTAATCAAAATATTTTCTACTGAGCTTTAATTAGAGACAGAAGTTAACTTAAACGAGAACTATCTGCTTTTTTTTTCTTTCTTATATTAAGTGTTAAATAGGCTGTATTTTTGAAAATAATTTTGCATATGTGTACTACTTAGGATATGTTAGTATTAAATAAATTGGGAGGAGCAAGCTAGCACATTTCGGACCTTAGCCCTTAAGGGCTGCATATTAGAAATTTAACACCTTTTTTTTATATATATATATAGAGAGACGTCTCATAATAAATTTTGTCTAATTATTCAATTATTTATAATTACCTTTTAGAGTTGGCCAACGACAAATATATATTTTTTTCTTAAAACAAATCCATGGTATTTCATGTTAAAACTTTGTAACTTGTAAATCTTTTGTATAATTTCTGTAATTAATATTAAAAGGGAGGGTTTTTGAATTTTATTTTTTGGGAAGGGTTTTTTAAATTAAATTTTATAAAATATATATGTTTTCCTTTTTTAAATCTCAATCTTTTTTGTATTAAGGGCATATTAATTATCTTTTTGTATTAAGGGCGTATAAACTTTTATTTAACTTGGTTAATAAACCTAAAAATTATACATATTTCTATGGTTTATTGAGGTAACCTTAGGTATCCTGTGCATTGTAAGAGATAAGCTGAAATATTCCTACTTTTGGTGATATTTAAATTCTAAGGTAAGTCTTGAACAGTACCAATCTATGTGGCCCAGTATTGCTTCCGTTCCCTTAATTATTCTTTTTGTAAGATTGGTACAAGTTATACCAACAGATTCTACTAGTGTTGATGATATTATGTGTATATTAGGTCAAGTCTAACTTTGGCAAATAAGAATTAATCCTTTAAAAGTATACAATTATTATATAAAGAACAAGCTGCAAATATTAATACAAAGTATAAACTTTTACATGAACCGAGAATGTACGCTTCAGGATACATTAGGTTTGACTAAATTTCTTGGAAACAATATCAAATTAGTTTTATACTTGACTTAAAAAGAACTTTGTTTTCCATTTTATTAAAATCCTTTTCATATCAGATGTAAACTTAAGTTAAATTCTAGAAATTTGAAATCTTATATACCATACTTTGTTTATTTACTGGGAAGTATTGTTTATATTTATTTTATACATTTAAAGCTTAAAAGTTTTTAGCTAAGTACATAAATGCGAGTTATAAAGTTTAATAAAACTATACACTAATTTATTATGTTTTGAAAATTATAATTACAACTTTCAATCTTTCTTTCTATTTCCTTCAGCTATTTCACTCAGCCTCCTGTTTTTTAGTCTATTTTTTTATCCGGTGTCTTAATAGTTTAACCATTTTAAACTATTTGAGCTAATTATTATATTGATATTTTATTACGCCCAAAGTCTTATGATCGTATAACAATATGACTGGAATTTTACAACAGCTATTAATGTTTAGTTATTAGACAAGAAATAAATGTTTAGATGAATGTTACGTAAAATGGTGTATCTGCATAGTAGTATTTATAGAATTTTATATTAAAAGTTGTTTGTAAAATTTTATCTTTTTTATATGACTTGATATCTGTTATACAAATTTATTTAAGTTAATAATTTCAATACTGTTTAGTATAAAATTAAGTTGTTCTATAAAATACAACACTGTGAGTTTTTAAAATTGTTTAAACTCGGCCATTCAAATTAGACCGAAAAAATACAGAGCTCCTGAAAAATAAGCTAAAGTTGGAAATGATTTTAATCTACTTTGGGCAACCCAAATAAGATAAATATAAGTTTGCAACGGTTTCTGAGCATGGCGTAACGTTTGGGGGGCTGAAAAACAGCGATATTTTGGCACTTTTTTCAGTTTTTCGCTTATAACTCACTTTCTAATATCAGACTATGATACTAACACGATTCAACCACATTGTTAGCCAGAATTTAAATTAAATTAAGTAAACTTTTTAATATGAAAATAAAATATTTTGAAAGTTGAGGTTATTTTGTTATAAATAATTATTTTGTAAAGTATTCATCGGTGGGCAATCCATACAGTATAAACATGAGAAATACTAATTAATTGTTTAAAGCAAACATATAATGCTAAATAACATCGTCTGTTAACATCTGTAAATTATTTGCTTTAACTTAAATATACTATCCCCGTACGTAACTTACAGCCATTTGCAAATATATAGTATATTTTGGACAATCAATTACGTTCACTAAACCTCTATTTGTAAAGTAGACGTTTTGGTCTTGCTAGATCTGTATTAAATTGAGATAATATATGTATCTCGAGGGCAAGCCACAATAAGGTATGCTATAGCTTCACTAAAATACAAGGCAGGAAGGCCAAGATGTATAGAACTGAGTAGGTTTGGAACATGACCTAACCGATAATCATCACCGAACATAAAAACATATTTACATTATTAATTTACAGTCCTTCAAAGTTATTAGTAAATATTTTACTAATATTACGTAAATGTTAAACAAAAATATAAGTATTTACTTTTGAGCAATAGAATACTGAAGATAAAGCATTTATTTTATACAAAAAGTTATTATTGACATTGACATATACTCAAACATGAAATGGTATTTTTGTATATCATGTTTAACATACTCAGTATAAATATTAGAATAAATTAGCACTTAGTTTGTGTAACATAAATATATCTAAACAAATATTGTAACTGAAAACCAAATTATTACATTTTTTTGTTTATTATAATAAGATAAATGGGCATTATTAGGGAAATTTTAATTCTATTTAAAAATATATTTTTAACATATTATAGACCAACCAGTTGGATGGTTTTATGTTGTTAACAATCATACAGTTAGTTTTATTGGGAATGGAATATAAATTTTCTTATTATAAATTGAATTGTTCTTGAAGTTTTATGAAATTCGTAATATTACAACTTGTGTTTAGTTTTAATTCATATTGATTCCTTCTGGTTGTTGTTAACCAATATATTATTTAAGAGGTATGTTTAAATTCTGCTAGATTTATTTATATTCAGAAACCATACGTTTACAAAGAAGTAACATAATATCAAACATTTGGTTTTATAAAACAAAGGATAAACGAACTGGTGTTTATATACTGATGTTTAAATGATCACATCCAACGACTTGAACATTAAGTAAATGGCTTGCCAACGATAGAAGAGAAAATTCCACATTACAAAACAGAGAGTATTTTAGAACAAAAGAAAAAGTATTGTCAGTGTCTAAAGTGTTATAAAAAGCACTAGATAAAATTGTATAGTAGTATTTACGTTTATAATAACACCCTTTTTTATTGTCATAAAAAAAAATTTATGAAACAATATAGTAGTTTTGTTATGACCAAGAAAATAATTATTGGTTCAATAAAAATATATATTCATAATATATTCATGATTTTATTTGTGTTTGAGTGTTTCTTTATTGGGAGATAAGTGTGAAAAAATTATCAGTTGTTTCAAAATGCCTTTACAATATAAATTTTTGCACTTCACTAATATTAATAAACAAACATAATATTTGAACCTTGTAATAAAATTATAAAATTATTTTAAACTGTATGATACAATTAGAATATAAAAATATATTTTGGAAATCAAAAGATTAATACATAACTAACCTTTATTTAACTTATTACTGATGAACGTTAGTAAAATATTTTGTAATACAAATTCTCTGAATTCTCGCAACCTTGTAGTACATTTATTTCTATGACAAATTATGGAAGTTTTATCTGCCCGACTTTTATATATATTTTTCATTAAGATGTGATTTTATAAAAGTAAATTTAAAATTTCGATTCATTTATAGTTTAATTAAGGTTGTAACACTACTAAATCTGGAAAATTATCAAAAATTTTTATAACCTATTATGTATTCTATTTGACATAGGAAATATTAGAACTAAGTAACTATTTTTAAATAATTACAAATACTTGCATTATCCAAATTATTATTGCAACAGTGACTGTTAAAATTATGTTTGATTGTATACAATCAGTTAGTATTTCATTTCGGTATCTACTTCGTAATTTAGTAAAAATGGGTGTACAGAAAAGTATTAAGTTTCAGACGGAAAAGTCGATTATTATTATACGTAATATAACGTAATTATTATATAAAATAAAATTCGACTAGGAGAAGAATTTAACAACATGTACTCACTATTACCTTAAATAGTACAAAATTAATTATAATTTTTGGAATTATAGGCTAAAATGTTAAATATAATAATAATTACCTTCAAAAGCTAAATTCCTTACAAAAAGTAGCCTAGACTAATGTTGTTAAGAAGAGTAATTCTATAACACAATAAATGAAAAGGAAGCAATTTTTATATTACCTACATTCTCCAATTTAAAAATAATATTATACGGCTGCATATTAGTATTCTTATTTAAAATTTTAGATTCGATTTACAAAGTTTTTTGATTTTCGAAGTTACAAAACTTGTTTTATTAAACAGAAAACTAGTATAAACAAGAATAGAGAATAGACTTACAATAAGAAATATTGTACCGGTACTAAAAGGGAAAAATAGGGGGGGGGGGCAGTAATGTGACTACACAATAGTAAAACAAATTAAGTAAGTTATAAGATAACTGACCGTCGCGTCGTACTCAAATAATGTTCTATAATAATAATAACAATAATAATGTTCCATTGGTAAAGATTTCTACAAACTAAAACAACAAGTTATATCTCATAAAAAATTGACTGTATCTCATTAAGAATACGATATTAATTTAACTGGTAACATATTTTATCAGTTAGAATGTCAAAATAACAATAATATGTAATATTTAAAATACAAAACATTAAAGTAATAGACATGTTAAATATTTAACAAAACGAACATGTATTTGTTTCGTTCACCATAAATAGGAACGTTTTTGGTACAAAACACTATTTCGATAATTACTTTGAAACTCAGATGTATAAAGAACAAATCTTTAAAATATTTACAACGTCAGTACGTTGACCCAACATTCCTCAATCAAAATGCACGGAATTCCCACAATCCACATTCTCTTGGCTCTTCATTCGATTTATAAATAAAGCATTAATTTAAGTTTTGTAGATAGTTGGAATTCTAAAATTTTGCAACAATTAAAATATAAATTGTATTCCTACTGTAATTATAAATTAATCATTTTCCTTATAAGTGGTTTATAAAAAAAGGATTTAAATTATAAAATAGCAATAGTTTTCGTTAAAATTCAAAGTTATAAGAAAACAAAGCAATTCTTACAATTCCATATGTATTATTTGAACTTCAGCACTAAACGTAGTTATTACTAATATGAATTGTATTTAAGTAATGTGTAATATTTCTAAAACTTGTTACTATGCACATGTCAGGCAGTGCTGTTGATATACAGTACATATATTTTTTTTTAAATTAAGTTTCAATGAAACAATACATGCAAATTTATTGAAGTTTTACTTTATTTTATAACGGTAGTCGAAAAAATATCAAAACCTTATATTTGTTCTAATATTGTACAGTTTATTATAAAGTTTAACAAAATTTGTTAAAATTATTGCAGAAATCCGTATAAACTCTTTGATCAGTAAACATGGCAGTGCAGTCTCAAATCACATTTTAAGACACATATCTAAAAAGATTTCGTTTGTCAAAAAATTTCTTTTATTTTTGTAAATCAAAGATTACGCCTATACTATAGTCCATACATTAACAACCGTTTAACGAATACTATTTCAGGTGCAAATTTAGCTGTTAAGCATATTATTATCTTTCGATATCCGAAGAAGCTTTGTTGAAGATATTATAACTCTCGACAGAAGAGTCCTTTGCGAACAATATGATTATTTATTTATAATATAATTTTACTACGCATTCAATTAAAAACATGTATTGCAATCAAGTTAACGGTTTAGTTTACTCATAAATTGTTGAAAGAACGATATACATTATTTTAATCTAAGAAAAGTACATATACTTGTTTTTTATTAAGCAATATTAAACCACTATAGTAATAAATACGTTCCGATTTCCTAAAATACCATAATTTTTAAACATAGACCTATCTATATTTCCCAAAGTTCCTCACTCATACATTAGACTGTCCACATAATTGCATAACATATTCATTTTATAATAGATTGTAATAGCATCAATATTGAAATTAATACAGTATATAAAATATAACAAAAATTAAAAAGGTTTTAAACTGTTTATTTTAAATATAGTTTTCATTCCACACTGTTTGCAGAAAGAAAGAAAATTTATAATAGATAACCTGACTTTACCAATTAATTTATAGGAATTATTTAAGATATTCGTTCCATAAACAAAATTTAGCCCTATTTTAATTAATGTATATCTTAAGTAATCAGCATTTAAATAGACTATATTTTAAAAGTCTAACGTATGACAATATTGTTGCATCATAGTAAAAACCGGGATCATACCTCAGTAGTGATTTTGAACATGTAAACTAATACACGTAAAGTCTGAATACAATGAAGTATTATGACTTAGTTATTTTTAACTAAAAAAGAGACACATAAATTTCTTTGAAACAGTTAAGAAATATAAGCTCGGGAAACACACTGGGAACAAATATTAGTACATAACATTTTTATTTTTATTATAATAATGACTACTTCAATCTGTTCTCTAGAGTAAACCCAGGGTTGCATTTCAATAATTAACAAATATAACTTCCCATAAATGTGCTTCTTATGTATTTTTTCTACTGTATAGTTTGTAATTAAATAAATATTTATTGGAAAACATATGTTGCGATTGTTTTAAAAATAATAATTTTATTCTTTACACAAAAGTTGAGGAAACGTAATATACTTTTATTATTTTCTAAATTTTAAGTAATGTCTATACTTAAACGTTTATTGTTTTCAGAAAAATACAATTTCTACTATAGCAGTTTAAATATATTATTTTTAATATTTGTTCAATAAAACTTTGTTTAAAATTAATGAAGGTTTAAAATTAACAAGTAATAAGTAAGGAAAATAAAATTTTCTACTTAAGTAAATTTTGGCACAAACAAATTATATAACAAATTTAGCTTCATTTGTAAGTTTAAAGAACGGAAAAATAGGCTACATTCGTTAAACACCTTACTAATAAATTATTATTACACAGCTTAAAATGTGATATTGTTATTATTCCGTTAAGACAAATAAAATAAATAAAATAAATTATTTTAATATAAATAAAATTATAAACTTGCTTTAAAACTTATTTTTCCATGTAAATTTAAATAACTTCTGCTAAAATGGCTGTTGTTTTGTATTACTACATTTTTAATGCACTACTAAATAATAGTAATACATAAATTAGCATTATTGAAACAATTAAATTTAATTAATTTCATGCTATTTAAAAGTTCATATTATTATTGGAAAATCAGCTTACTTTGCCACTTTAA
>JAGFPH010002821.1:94466-110255 GCA_018207615.1 Philaenus spumarius
TAAAATACAAAGTTAGGGTATTCTTTTCTTTTAATTTTATTTATGTAAAAATGTTTAACCTAAGGTCATTATGCAAGGATATATCAATTTGTGTTGTTGTTAACTATAACTAAATAACTGTTGTTTACTTGTATTGTTAATCAACCAAATGTGAACGGGTAATTCAGAGATCTACTTCTAACGTTCCTTTTTTAACTGAAAGGTATTTTATAATTTCAACTTTTTTTACAAAATCACATATGCAGTCTCAAGGTGTCAAAGTACAGCATTCCAAGTTTTTAACTCTTTCGACTGTCACATTCTACTTAAGTGTGTTATGATTCTCGCTATTTCCAAATTGTAATAAGGTCATAGAAGATTAAACAATCATTGACAACTATATTTTGACGCAATAACTAAATATGGCTATGTTAAAAAAAAAATAACAATACTCTATTTAATTATCACATATCTACGATTAATAATCGCACGTGTTTGAACGACAAAGACGTCATCTTCAGTGATACATAAAGTAGATCGAAAAACGTATAACCTTTAGGTGTAACACATGTATCACAGAAGATGACGACTTTGTCGTTTAAACGAGTTGTATTGCGAAAGGTATGATCCTGTTAATTTGCGTATAGTATGTAATTTTTAAAATAATCCTTTCTCAATCGCAAAGTTTGGGTTTATTAATGTATATGGATTGTTTAAAAAATCTATAATAATAAAAATCAAAAATCGTCCTAAATTAGTAAAATATGACATTCATCACTGTTCAAGAAATCATATTGTGTAAAGCAACAGTTGAAGAAATTTCGAAGAATAAAGTTTTTTTGTAAAATGTTAACAGAAGAAAGAAAATGGATTTGTTGAAAGGTGTAGGAGCGTATAACACACAATACGTATTATTTGAGGTCTTGGCTGCGGAAGATTTATATTGATATGTGTTCGTGGAGGACAATAGGCACTGTCGATATTAACTGAGGACAATGCACCATGAGGGACTATTCATGTTCTTTATTCCTTCAGTCCTTATAGACATTGATTGAAAAACTAGAGATAGGTATTAACTTTTGAGGAAAGAATTTATTTTTTCTTCCTTGTTTTAAATTATTATAAGTCAATTAGTTGTTGATGATATTTTTCCTTAAACCAGTTTGTATATTTAAAAAAATATCTTTTAATCTGGCTCTAAATTTATTGCAAGATTCCCAATACATACACTTAGATTTTTGTTAAAAATCTTAGCAATCATTATTGCAATACGGTTTCATTTTATATAAATTTTAACTTGAGGTTTAATTAGATTTTGATAACATCATAAAAACATTTTGGACATAAATGTTAAAATTGCAAATGTTTATAATTGATAAAATCAGTATACACATGACATAACATAATAAATAAATAATTACTTTACCTTGGTCGTACGCCACCAAAGTAGTTTAGTGTAATAATTTCAAGAACTAGTATACAATACAATTCTAAATTAGAAAATATCGAAATAATTAACCGAATTATATGATTTAAAGTTTGTGTGACTAAATTTTCTTACATTACGATAAGAATATTTTAAGATTACGTCTTAGTAAGTTATAAAAAATCCACAGGTTGTAGGCTTTATTAATATGGTAAACATAGTTCATATTAAATTAAATGTACAGGATGAATATAACATCCGGGACAGCTTAATATTGCTTTACCGTTCTAGATAAAGCCATGGAACTTGTAAGAAAAGTACAACATTCTTGCTTTACTTAAATTTAGTAAATGTTAAGCAACTTAACATTTTCCATACAATTTAAATAGTTTTTGGTTCCCAGTAAGTATATGACAAGTTTTGTAGATCTATACAGGTTTATAAAATATTAAGTTATCCCGGACTTTAAACTCATCCTGTATATGAGTTTATGAAAGAAAATAATACAATTCAATAAATCTGTACTAAACAGGTATTTAATAAACACAAAATACTTACCTTGATGTGTTACAATCATTATATATATATAAACTCTAATACCTAATTGCTTGTTTTGCCCAACGAATTTGTCTTAAATGTATACTCATGATTTATAAAAATATCACAAAATTATAACATATACTATATTATAATTATTGTAACTCATGTATTTAAAAAACATAATGTAAAACAACATACAAATAAAATCATATAAAGAAAGAAATTTAGATACCAAAATGAATGTTTGTATAAGTTTTACATATTTTTTTTTACAAAACTAAAAAGTTTAAAATATATCAGTTTTTAAAAACAATTTCAGACATTTAAATTCAAGCTTGAAAGTACATCTTTTTACATCCTTATTTTACGGCATTTATTTATTCGTAAGTAACCAAAATGTGCATAGTGGATTAAATTTTACTTGTTGGTATTACTTTGTATTCTTTAATTTTATATTGGTCTTATAATATATTCGACTTTTTACTCGACTTTAACAAAAATGTTTAGTATATATTTTGTAAAAATATATCTTTTTAGTACAAAAACGTAGTTTAAAAATGCCATCATAAGACAAAAGGATTGAAATAATTATGGAATAATCACTCATAATGTATTTAGTAAATTTAACCTGGTAATGCATAATCTATGTTTTTATTTAAATTTCTTCAAAACGCAATTTATTAGATTTAAAAAATGTTGGGTTTTAGGTCTATCCGAGTGTCTTAACTGATTTGTTTGACGTCTGTAAGTTATGTAATTATTATAGTTTGCTATAACCTGTATATTTAGTACATGTTTTACTTACTAAAATATTATGTATTATATATTATAATAAATTCATGTACGTGGTGTTTTGTAAACTATTTCGTGTGTCTATACAAGTGCGTATTAAATTTTAATATTGTGCCAACATAGCATTTGGTTTTTGTAACACAATGTACACGAATAAAAACAAATCAATGTTACACAATAGAATTAGCAAATGTGATGATTTTGCTGAAAACTGGGAAAATAATAACTCTCAGTCCCGATTCATACAGTATTTAATCTATCCCTCGGAATTTACATCTTGTTTATTGCGTCGTAAACCACTGAGTTTAACCCGCTAAACTTTCTCTGCAAGTTTGGTTAAATAAGTTTACTTCAATATAAACATCCTCGTGTTTTATTAAATACGTGCAGCAATAATTGGATATTAGTTTTTTTTATTTTTATGTAGTAATATAAATTTAAATTGTTTATCTTGTGGTATTATTATAAAAGGTCAACAAATTTCGTTGATATAAATAAAACAACTAATATTTAAAGAGCTTTGGATATTTTTTAACAGCAACGAATTCAATAACTTAATAAATGGTTAATTGTGTGTTGATATACTTAAATTTGAGTAAAATTTACTCAATATTCATACATAAAAACGTATTTGTTATTTTGCTTTTATTAAGGGAAATCTAAGTACACACTAATCACAAATTTAAAGGAGAGCTAACATTAGTTTGGTATACATTTATGAATATATATAGCCTAAGCTTTTCAACGCTTTAATGCATTTAAAAAAAATGAAAATCGGACTTCGCATTCAAAAGTTATCGTTGTTTAAAAATTCAGAAATTTTCTTTATTTGGCATTTTTTGGTATTTTTTTAACATATCTAACAGATTTCCCAACCAATCAATATAAACCTGTACATTTTTATTTTTGTGCTTTAAAAACTGCGTAGAATGCTTTTTTAAAAATGAAAATCGGACTACGCATTCAAACGAAAGTTATCGTTGTTTAAAAATTCACAAATTTTCGTTTTTTGGTATTTTTTGGTATTTTTTTAACATATCTTCCAGATTTCTCAACCAATCAATATAAACCTGTACATTTTCCTTTTTGCGCTTTAAAAACTTCGTAGAATGCTTTTTTTTTAAATGAAAATCGGACTACGCATTCAAAAGTTATCGTTGTTTAGCATGCAACATTCAGTTTGTAATTCCTTACAGTCTAGTAACCATATACATTAGACTTTGTTTAAAATCCTGTAGCTCAGTTGAATATAATGTTGGACCAATGAATAATAAAGGTTTTTGACCTTAACATTGTCAAACATTTTTAAATTCCAAAAAACAGCGAAGTTCTAAACCGTTTTTCAGTGTCTGCTGATTTTAACACTGACTGCTTTTTACTATAATTTGTACATCACACGCTTTCAAAGAAGACTAAATTGTCCATAATTGTATACCAGAACCATCATTGTATACCAAATAGATTCGAAACTACGGTTGTAATATTTTATAATTTTGTTTTTAACTTAGATAATTCTATCGATATTTTTATCTTCTGTAGGAATCTAGTCTCTGTAGGCATATTTTTTTAGGAAAATTCCCTTCCATTTTTCCAGAAGAAGTTGAACCCACAGATGAACCACCAAATACATATTATACATCCAATTATTAGCCGTGGTTTTATTGTCGATTAGTATACATTATAAAAACCTTGTCTTTACGTTTCAAGACCATAAAGTACTGCCCTTTCCCTCCATCCATGTCTACAATTCTTAAATGGACAATATTTATCAAGTAATAATGCTGTTATAATTGTATTTAATATGTGTTGTTCTTATGACAGAAACTGAGAACTATGAATGATTATTTTAATTTATACGTTTTAAATTAATCTAAATTAAAATATATTTTGGTAAAATGCGGTCAGAACCAGATCTATAATCCTATCTAAATTAGTCACATTAAAATATACTTATATTTTGTATTCACAACATAATAACAAATTAAAAGTATTAAAAAACGAAATATATATAGATGAAAACGTTTCATTACTTCTAAAGTGTTAAAACATGAACTTTATTTTTATTAAAGATAATCATTGATTAGAGCAACTTTATAACAATTTTGAAAATAGAGAAAAACTAAGCACATATGTTACGTTGATTAAAAAATCAATTAAAGTATAATTAAATATACAACAAACAAAAATTATGAATATTTTATTACCTGTATGTTTAGTTTCTGGAATTAAACTTAAGTACAATTTGCCCTCTTGCAAGGGTCAAGACTATCGTCTGTTTCTTGACTTTAAAAACTAGCAAAAGGATCATTAATGTCTTTTTTGATATGTGTTTGCAATAAATCATTCAGTTTCTCTATAACAGAAAAACATTCACTTTCTTAGAAATTTGAATCTACAATTGCGATGTCTAGAAGATCGTTGCACGATACCTCGGTGCATACTAAATAGCACTTATGACCAGTCTTCCTGAAGCTGCACGCGTTCCCACAATCCCTCGTGCAGTCATAAAATATCATCCGTAAGAAGAGTTGTTTAGCAGCATCTCCCGCAATCATATTGGGGGCTGAGACCTTATAAGATATTTATCCACCCTCAGATAAGTGGATTCAGTTCGGGTCCCAACAATTTTATAACACTACTTCCCATATACTCAAACTCACCTTACATATACAAAATAAACTCGCGAAAGGACCGATGTCCTACATTATGTAGACTTTAAATTCAAACAGTACATAACTCTCAAGCACATCTCAAGAGTCAACTGGTCAGTAGAGAACTAATGTGCTATGAAGGGCCTGGTGTTGAGGAGAAGGGATTGATAGGACGAGATAATAAAGGTCACTTAACCCGCAGCTGTCTAAAACGGAAAAATACTAAATGCCCCTACCAGGTAGAAGCCTATTATAATGTGGTTCAACAGCATTTTTCTACTAACGAAAAATAGCTCTACAATGTCGATTACTAAACTAATTTGAAGTCCTCCCCCATTCGACTCTTCTTACTTATTTTTCGGCATACTTTCCAACTTCTAATTCAAATCGGGATTAAAATTGCATTACAATATGACACACAGAACATGACTAGTAATTAGAGATAACAAAAATGATTGGGGTGGTTCATCTGTTGGTCCCCTCAAACCCCTTTCAAGTCTATTATAATAAGGGAGAGGCATTTCCCGAAACAAATATGCCCACTGGGTCAAAATTAGCATGCAGAAAAGTATTATTGTAAAAAAAAATATAAATTTTTAGTAAGCGTTGTATACTAACCCTAAAATTTTATAACGCAAGTAGTACAAAATAAGAAACAAAGAGGTAATTAGATAAATGTTAACGTTAATAATGATTGCTTGGAGTATAAATAAAACAATAACAATATAAGCAAAATGTATGTTTTTTAAGTGATGGTAAAAATATACCTGTGAAGGCTCATAAATGTCATAAATATGAGATAAGGAGATGTGATGACAAAAATGAACCAGCTCTGACAGTGTTGAGACTAGTTGTAAGTCAGAGTGAGAAGACTTTTACAATAATTAGTAGTTCGGAGAGTTGTTGTATTATATAATTATTCTATGTACAAATACTTTTGAATAAGTCATCTAATTTTAATTATGTTATCTTAAAATAAACCAACTTCGCATTAGAAAATCAATCACGGAACCAAGACAAAAACTGTAGTAATATTACAAATAATTGAATTGCACAAATCTATTTAAATTTAAAGATAATATGTATGTTTCTAAAAGGAAATCTATGGCATCTTCTGAAAAGATCTTACAAATAACTTTGAATGTTTGCATTATGGTAAACAAAAACTTGCTTTGAAAGATACGGTATAATAATAATAACAATATTCATAATATTAACTTTACTAATGAATTTATTTTATGTGTACTGATTATGGTTAATAATATATTATTGGTTAATATATATTGAATCTTAATAGTTATTTATCAAATTTTATAAGGATTCGTGTTTCATAAGACAGAGCAGTTAGTTAAATGTTACAAAATTCTGGTATAAAATATTACACTTGTAGTAAATAGTAATAATACAACAAAAGAACTTTTTAAAAGAAACAGAGTTGAGGTTGACGATTGTTTAGTCGGATTACATAAACAAATGTTGCTGGGTTTGATTTTGGATACTGGCAATTGTTTTAAATAGTATAAACTTAGCTCTACTCCAATTGTCATACAGGTAAAAATGTGTTTAAAATATCACAAGCAAAACAAACTTATTTATGTCGTACAAATTAAAACAAAGTGTAAATATTTTGTTAACTATATGCAGCTTATGAAACTTGGCAATGTGCATATTACTAATTGCATATATAAATAATTAACAAATAAACCTTTCTTTAAATGTGATAAGTAAGTTTCACAAATTCGGAAGCTAACTGGGAGCCAGAAAATAACACATGGTTAACACTACACAATAAGAGGTAAACTGCAAGAAAGTATTACACAAAACAATTTGATGAGGTAAAATAGTAATAATTATTGTAATAATAATAATTATTATTCAAGAAAACATTTTCTATTTTTTTTTATTAGTTTTACAAAATTTGTTTACTTTGTTTTACAATCAGAAAACTAAAAGTTAAAAAAGAATTTGGATTATTTTGGTAAAATAACTTTGGAAAACCTAAGTGAAATAAAAACTAATAACATAAAAAATGATTTGTTTTGATAAAAATTAACTTTATTGAAATATTAATTATATAATTCCAAAGTGGTAGTCTCTTTTAGACTATAAGTCTAAAGATTAGCATGCTTTACCACAACACAATTAATTAATGTATTTAGGGGTAAGCCTTCTGTTTATAACTATAGTTAGTAAATATAAGTAATTGCCCTATAGTTAAATTAAATTAACATAACCAATATAGCTGTACATATGCCACTATTACAAATATAAATGAAAATGTTTGGTTGGAAAGTACCAATGTTTTTTTTTTTTAGGTTAGGTTAAGTAAAACTGTGCTGACTGTTTAGTAGATATACATGTTTGATAAATGTCTGGGAAAGGACTTGAACTATATCAAATCTATTGATAAACCATGAGACAAACTGACTTCGTATTGTTTCTTCATGAAGCATGTTTTTAATAAAGCAAACTGTGAAAATTAAGTTGTAAACTTTTATTTTAAGTGTGTCATTTTATAGAAAGTAAATAAATTTGGAGTTTGAATAGTTTGTAAGAAGCCAGTATAACTTCGGCCATGTTACACAGTCTGGTATATCAATTCCAATGACAATGTCATGGCCAACAAAAAAAATGATTGCAGAACTGGTATAGCTTCTATCATTGTATTTGGATTATTTATGATCTATGCTTCTACGAATGCGCGAATTTGTTTAGATTGATCATGTTAAAGAGAAAATTTACTATCTGTGTCACTAGGTGACTCGAGCTTGACTATAGATGAAGTATGTGTATGTCGGAAAGGCCTACAATATTTATTATTTTAATTAAATGATTATCGCGTGTTTAAAAAAAACAGCATAGTAAAAGCATTTGCTTTCTGCTGACATATGATAATATGGTAATATGCAATTAACTTATCAATCTGTGATACTGTTATAGATAACTCAACATTCGAGATTTTTGTGTCAAGCTGAATCACCGACGTATAATTTGTTAACATAATATTTAATCTCAAGCGAGAATTATACTGTCATGGTAATTTTAAGCTGTGGTGCAATTAAATAACATGTTTAAAATTTGGTTTATACTATAGATAGTTAAGGTTTGGCGTAAATGCGCATGATGTTTAATAATGTAATGCTTCTTAGATTGTATGTACAAACTTAATTTTGATGTAGTGTACCAAATTCAGAAGCTTTTAATAGGAGTTTTTAATGATAGGTAAATTTTATTGATGACATTTGTAGGTGTTTTTTTATTGTTTTGGCTTCCAAAGTTAGTAAGTTAGGTTATTTCTGCATCTACAGAAATATGTACATGTTTTGAGAAGTTATATATTTTGAAGATATTTGACATTACCAGTTTTACGTTACCATTCCAGAAATATTAGTTGGTTTTTGTAAACAATATTTAGGACGTCATATTTGACGAATGCAGCCAATTTAATTCGAAACACTTATTTATTTGAATACGATACGTAGGTTGTTTGGTATTTTTTTAAACAATCAATAGAGGGTATACTACAAACTAAATATCTTTTATTAAAAAATTTTATGATTGTTTCATATTTAAAAATGAATGAACACATCATCTACGTATATATTTTTTTTTTTAAATCAATGCATACAATGTAAAACTACTAGCGCATTTACGATATTATAAAGTACTAAATTATGAATGGTACTTTGATAGTAGACATTTATTATTTAGACCCAAACAAACTATTTATTTACTTAGAAAATATAATATTTTGTATACATGGGTTTTATTTTTATTTAAAGTTAATAATTTATTTTGTATTCATAATGTTTCATTACTCTCTTTTCAACCAATTTATAATAACATTATACATTTATTAAAATAATTGGAATTATGAAAATAAAATATTTTTGTAGATTTATGCCTTACATAAGTATCACTAAACCAATAAAGTGTATATTTCATTAGAATCATGTTTGTATTTAATGTAAGTTTAAAACGTATATTTAATTTAAGCTCTTAAGTAGTTAAACTTATTGCAGTTAACCAGAATAAATAATAAATATTTATGAAAAAGAGCAAATCATAAAATAGTAAAAAATAGTAATAGCAGGTTATTTAACTATAGATAGAACTAAGTACTGTATACTAAAATGTTTGAACACTTCTCTATTAAATTACTTTTATTTCAACAGTGTATAGCAAATCTTCAAAGTATGTTTGTGTGTGTTTCAGTATCTTAAACATACTTAAAGTTAAACAAAAAATGTTTCTATCTTTTTTTTTGTATCATCAAGTATATTTAAGTAATATATGACGACCTGATCTTCAGAGAAGCCAGACGATGGAACATAGATTCCGAAACGCGTTGCCATAATATATAAAGGAAGTCACACGACGGAAATACAAAGGTAAATATAATAATTTATATTTAAGTAGCTTAAAATATAATATGCAACACTAGATGTTTAAATTATAATAAAGTTGTCTTTTCCGTTGATTTATTACAAACAATGTATAAAAACTATAGTTAGTGGTTAATGACAAATAGTGTACATTTTTAAACAGTCTATACATCTGAAATTGTTAGTAAAACTGTAACCGAAATATTTATGTTGTTTTTATGTTAAAACAGTTTCGTCCATTTAAAAAAGAACCTCTTTCAAAAATTGGAAATTTTAAAGTTGTTGCTAGAATAACATAATATGTGCTGCATTATAATAGTAGAAAATAACTAGTTAGTACAATTCTAATAGATTAAACTCTAATTGGAACATATCGCTGAGTGTTTATCTTATCTATAAAAACTATTTCTGTTTGTAATAGATTTCTCTCGAGACATCATTTATCAATATTATCTGTGTTGAATAATTTCTCATGGGATACATTCAAACATTTTACGTAAAGGTTTTCCACATTTAAAATTTAATTGTACAATATTTGTATTACTATAAATTAGTCTTTATTATTTGCAACAAAATAATTACAATTTTGTTTGTATATAGTTAGCACTATGAGCAAAATTATATTATTATTTGAATAATTGAATCAATACATACAAAAGATTCAGTTATAAGGTTAGTCTAAAATAATAGAAGTTTAAAATAAACTAATAGTATCATTTTTAAATACTAAAACAATGAATTCTAATTAATTTATAGCTTAAGGCCAATTTATCAAATTATTATTCATTTATCAGTAGTATTATATTGTATTACCAGCATTTACTGACATTTTTTTTTTAAGTTTTGAATGTGAATGTGAGGTTTTTGAAATTGCAGAAATTATTAGTTTTATAAATTTGTGTTATGTATAATAGAGATAATAATCAAAACACCAATTTTCATAATTTGACAATTAGTAAACAATAAAGTATTTATATTAGAGCTTATAAAGAAATAGTTAAATATAATGTTGATTTCCAGGTGTAGCATAACGCGTTATTTCAACTAAACTAACCTTTAAACAATTTGAAACAAAAAAATTAATACTGTGTTATTTTATAAACTATTGGACATTATAAAACCACAATTACACACACATATATATGTATTACCAAATTATTCCAAAGTTAAATACAGCTGTATATAATGCATTAAAACTGTTTAAAATAAAATTTAAATTTATAATACCATAGAATACATTTTTTTAAATTTTGAAATAATCTGCGTTGTGCCTTATGATGAAACCTAATGTTAAATACGGTTTCAATATTTATTTCTTAAATATACTTAACACATTTTATATTACTTTTACATTAGAAAAGTTATTAGTAGGTTTTGCGTATTTGAGTCGTATTTTAAGTGAATATGTGGATAATAGTTCAAATATCTACCCGCATTATATACCGCAGTAATATTCTAACCATTACAAAATTATACAATATATAGTTTACCTTATACAGTAGTCGGAGCAATTCTTGATATTTTTGTAGTTACACTACAGCGCTGTTTCGCCGTTCACAGCCGGCTTCGTCAGGTGTAGGACTCAAAACTTAAATAAAACAATACACAATAACACTGAACACACACGATAACACGACACAAAAGTACAAAGTTTTATCGGATAACTCCTCGTCAAATGTTCATGAAATAAATGTTTGCGTGGCCACGGCATAGTTACTGTGCTTCCGAACGGGAACTGAAGAAAAAATTGCTTGTGAATTGGTAATACGACAGCTGTATTTGTTTGTTTAGAGATTAGAGATTAATTCATAGATGGGGTTAGCTGCAAAGCTCAATTTGTCATTCAGGAGTACGTTATTGTTTTCCTTCTGGGAAGTGTGAATGCTATATTCCTTCAATACGTTGAGACGACGGCCTATCCTTTCATTATGGATAATGGTCATGTTAGTGTTTATATCAGTGTACTTTTAAATAAAGGCTTAAAATACAATATAGTAGGTAAACAAGACAATCTTCGATCTGCTCTTGTCAACATTGAGGAAGGCATCCAATGTATCCCCATAGATAAACAAGACCTCATCAGATACGTCATTGCTAATAAAAGTGTCGATCGCTTAAATAAATCCCAGGCCAGCACCCGTAACCTCACACCTACAAATGAACAGAAAATTGCACAGAATATTAAACTCAAATTGGATAAAAACAATGCAATAGTAACCAAAGCTGATAAAGTGAATTCCGTAGTTATCCTAGATAAAAACGTATACATTAATAAAACGCTTAATTTTTTTAACTCAAATGACATAATTAAAGTTAAGAAAGAACCGACCAACAATTTTAACACTATTTTGAAGCAAGAGGTAAGCAAATGCAGCCATTTCATTAACGACGAAACGAAAAGACATGTAAATATTATCAAGCCTTCCGCCCCCATTTTAAGAGCCCTGCCTAAAATACATAAGGATGATATACCCATTCGACCGATAGTAAATTTCACCAACGCGCCATCATATAAAATAAGTAAATTTCTTGAACGAACCATTAAAAATAAAATAAAATTTGAACAAAACCACAGTTTGAAAAACAGTATGGATTTAATTACAAAAATTTACAAAATTGAAATATTACCCCGACAAACATTAGTTTCATTTGACATCTCTAATCTCTACACTAATATCCCCATAAAAGGAACAATTGGGATATTAAAGGAAAAAATTAAAAACAGCACCCTATCAGAAGAAGCTATTAATGAATTGGTTTAACCTACTGTCAATCTATCTTTCTCAAAGTTATTTTAATTTCAACAATGAAATATTCCTACAGAATAAAGGGTTAGCTATGGGTTCACCTTTATCTGGCATAATGGCTGAAATCTTCCTTAATGAAATTGAAATGAACCATTATTATGAACCCAATCAATAGATTCTCCAGAAACATCGTATATTACCACCGTTACGTAGACGATATAATATGTTTGTTCGATGGCACAAGGCGGCAAATAGATTTGTTCACTAAATATTTGAATAACTTACACCCCCTATTAAAATTCACAACTGAAATAGAATCTGATAATAGCCTTAACTACCTTGACCTTACAATATCCAGAAAAGATAACAAACACACATTCAAAATATACTGGAAACCAACTCAAACCGACCACACCTTACATAACAGTTCCAATCACCCCCATTCGTACAACTTAGCCGCATACAACAGTTTTGTTTATAGAGCACTTAATATACCTATGTGCCAAAATGATCTTAAGAAGGAAATTTCAATCATAAAACAAATAGCATGTATGAACGGTTTCAACTCTAAAATAGTAGATAAACTGATATTTAAGCACAGAAAGAAGATCAACAATCGTAACAACAGATTCCAACAGACAATTAATGAAAACAATAAAAAGTTTATACCTATGAGATTCAATCGCATTCTAGACCGTCCCACCAACAACATATTCAGGAAACATGGATTTAATATCGCATACCGCACCTCCAACAATCTGGGTAACTTCCTTAACACCAACTCAAAAATAAAAATCGTAAACAAATATGACAATAGTAGTGTTCACAGGCTTAAATGTAACGACTGCGATAAAATTTACATAGGCCAAACCGGCAGATCTTTTGCGAAAAGATTTAAAAAACATTTGCCTACTCATAAAAACCCCCTCTTCAGAATCAGATCTAGTTATGCCGAACATTTGATTGACACTAACCACACCTACACTGATATAAACACTAACATGACCATTATCCATAAAGAAAGGAAAGGCCGTCGTCTCAACGTATTGGAGAAATATAGCATTTACACTTCCCAGAAGGAAAACCCTAACGTACCCCTGAATGACAAATTAAGCTTTGCAGCCAACCCCATCTATGACTTAATCTCTAATCTCTAAACAAACAAATACAGCTGACCTATTACCAATTCACAAGCAATTTTTTCTTCAATTTCCGTTCGGAAGCACAGTAACTATGCCGTGGCCACGCAAATATTTATTTCATGAACATTTTTGACGAGGAGTTATCCGATAAAACTTTGTACTTTTGTGTCGTGTTATCGTGTGTGTTCAGTGTTATTGTGTATTGTTTTATTTAAGTGTTGAGTCTTACACCTGACGAAGCCGGCTGTGAACGGCGAAATAGCGCTGTAGTCTAACTACAAAAATATCAAGAATTGCTCCGACTACTGTATAAGGTAAACTATATATTGTATATATTATATCAGCAATTCGTAAAAAGCGAATTAACTTTATAAACCTTCACAGTATTATAAAGAACATAATAACAAAATCATATCATACTAATCAGTATAAACAAATTCAACAACATTAAAATGTACTGCAGCTAAATGTAATTAGATGTATCAATCATTTAATTTGGTAAATAAGTTAATACATCCTCAACATAAGCACTAGAAATACTCGTATATACATATACATGCACAAATTATATACATGCAGGCAAAAAAATCATATTATTAAATTTCGTAACTAAATTACATCTACACTAAAATCATGAAGCTAATAAAGCCACCAATATTTAATAAAAGTTGGAACAATAGACGCAATTACACATGGTTATAATCCCTTAAATACTTAATTAATTACTTTTAAGTAAGTTTAAAATAGTGTATATTGTTAAAGTAATTTATTTAATTATGCAAAAAAATTTATGACAATGGTAATTATCTGACTATGCCTCGTTTATTAGTTGTTAAGTTATTCATATATTAATACTGAAAGTAATGAATTTCACCCACCTTTTACCGAAATGGTTTAATTTGATTATGATGATTTTGTTTTTATAAAACATATTTATTAATAATAAAACATATTTTCAAAACTTGTTTTTAATTTCATATGCCTTGATCAAATTTGCTTATACATTTTTAGCACTTTACACGTAGTATATACTAACTATTATCTTCTTACAAGAACAAAACATGTCGATGAGTCACCATTACATTGACTTTAATAGAGTTACAGGCGACATAAATATCCAGTTATGTTTTGTATACCAAAACCATGTTTACTCTGGAAAGGGAAGGTTCAGATAGTAACCTTAAAAAATTGTATATTCTCCGAGTTGTTGTGAATTTTTTATAGGTCTTAATATATTTTTACTGTTGTTGAATGATGCTAAATATAAAATATTATTTATTTAAATAATGGAATCCAAAATGTATAATGATAGCATTTAAATGTAGTATTAATTGGATTTTTGTACATAGTCATTAATTTATATCGTTGATAAGCTTTATATTAGTATTTTAATTAATTAGATGTTTACCAAATAAAGATTATATAAAATATTTTTGGTCAAGCAAGTTACTGTTGATAGAATATCACGATTTTATATAGTGCAGGTATATTGTTACCAAATATAATATCCATTAACAGTGAAAGTATATATTATGTTGGACACAAACATATTGTTTTCAATTATCAGGCTTTTCTATTTTAAATCCTTTTTATAGTTTTTTTTTTTTAACTCAAAATGTTCGTATCGACCACAGTAAGTCAATCCTGCTATACTTTATTTCATTCTGTTGTTCATAAGATACAAAACTGAATGTATTGCCAAATCCCATGACAGATTGGAATATCACGAACGTGGAATATACGACATTAATGTTATGATGTGCACAATATTAAATTCGGTCTTGACTTTATACTACTATTTGTTCAGTTAATTTTTGTTCAGCTATAATGTGGAGCAGGAAATATATTTAAATATTTTATATATTACAGTTTTAACACATTTAATCGTAGTGACTTAATTTCAATATATTGGCTAAAATTAAAAATGTTTAAGAAACCATACAGTTGTAAATATTATTCGTTTTATTTTATAGGTAAAATGTTTAGGTGTAAATTAGTGCATTTGAAACTGTGTATGATATTTACATTTTGATAATATATAATTAAAATAATTTTACGTAATTATAATACTTGAAGTGGGTGATTTTTAAGTATGGAAACGGCTTTATATTGCGCAACTGGGACGTT